>LD349381.1:16936-29334 GCA_001465055.1 Ptychodera flava | reverse complement strand
TGTAAATGGGAGTTTACAACTGCCCCCCTGTGTTCAGGATCGAGATACAATGTAACATTACAATTCAGTGGTCCATGTACAAGTCTTGTTTATTTTAATTTCTCCAGGCACACTACTGTCTGTATGGGACACACAGGATGCGTGATTCGATAGCAGTGATCTCATAAAAGTGTGTTGCCTCAACAAACTAATTATCACATAATAGAGGCTTTCATGAATGAAAGTGGTATCTTGTGTCTCAAATTTTAACAAAGGGTGCCAATCATTAGCTCTCATTTACAACCCTTGACAGGGTCTGTTTTGTCTTCATACAAGCAGACTTTCTGACTGTATCAAGTATGCTTAATCAACAGTAAAGTGGCCACGGGTGTAAGATGTTCACGAAATTTAAAATATTTACTAATAATGCGCTGCCAGTGGTTTGCCGCTAAAATGAAACAATTCAGGCCTTGTGCGACGGAGCGATATCTGTACTGTTAGCCAACTTTGAAGAGACGCTTTGTAGTCTTGAACGCTTTCTACATGCGCGGTATATTTTTAAGGCAAACACTGTCCTCGAATAATCTTAACTGCGCGAGATCTCTTAAAATGTCATGCAGGATTGGAATTACGCTTTTACTACAGATTGCAACTCACTACTAAGTGTAACGATGTACGATACACATTTACAGCATAATTGTGTATTCTAAATGAATGATGGCCCGCGCCAGTGGGGGAAGGCTGGAATTTGAAACGATGCTTAATGCCGAAATCCAAACACAATATCACAATAATAACCCTGATATCGATGGACTTACCAAAATAACTTTCAGGTATAATGAATTCGGCTCATCTGTTTCCCGTCAGATATATTATGACCACGTCAGAGAATACGAGATGAAATTTTCTTGCCTTATAGTTTGTGGTAAAACATTGTTATCGTTACCGTAACACTTAAAAATGTTAGTTTTACAAGGCCTTTATGAGACCAGCGAGATCGAAAAATCAATATTTAAATTCTCCTCCAATGTTGTAAAATCAAAAGACGAGCGTAGATTTCTAAAGCACTGTCTTGAAGTAAGTAAGTAAGGAAGGATGGAATGTCAGTGGAACATGTTATATCACCAAAAAAAAAAGAAAACAAAAAAACGAAAGCTTCTCACATTTGAACCCGAATGGAAGTCGTTTAAAATAAAAATCGACAGAACATATTACGATCGTCAAAGATATATAAGATAGAATGTAAAATATCTTAAAATACAGGAATTAAGATGCTTTACAAAGGTTTCACTGCGACAACCAAATGTCGATCTGCTTGCACCCAACCCTTTCAAGGTTAATACAAATTAGATGTCTTCCATTAAAGTCGATTGCACTACGTAGACAAATAGCAAACTCTGTTACTCAGTAACCTCGCAGCCTCAGTAGCCTCGCTCCAATCTTTTTCATTAGTCTGCCATGCGTTGAGATGAAAGGGACTCCTGGAAGTGAAGGTCGCAATTCAGCAATCATTTCACATAAAAGTGTTGATTAGCCTAGCACCAACGATGAATTCTCAGAAAGCATCGCCTCCCTCGGCATTCGTTTCATTCAATGAACACCCTCGACGGCCATCAATCATGCCATTACAAATACATACATATTGCTATTAACACGCATTTGTCCGTCATTTGCCCCAAACCTAACACCTTGACTACACAGCAACAGGATCTAGATAAACGCCTTGTGACAAGCGGAAATCATCGATCTCAATTTTATTCTTGCAGTGCATTTATATCTAAATTAATCAGTAGAGTGAGAGAAAAGGAAGTAATACATAAATTAGTGGGGTAACATATGACTATTACAATGGAGAAAAGTCAAACACTTTGGAGAAGAGAGTTACAACTGTAAAGAATAAACTGCTTTATCTGCATGTATGTCACAAAAGACGAATATTGAAACTTTAACTAATGAAGAATACAGCAGAGCTTTTTAAATTGGTGTTCCTAAAATGTGTGTCTCATTATCGAAAAATAATGACATGTATGTATGTATGTATGTATGTATGTATGTATGTATGTATGTATGTATGTATGTATGTATGTATGTATGAATGTATGTATGTATGTATGTATGTATGTATGTATGTATGTATGTACGTACGTACGTAGGTACGTAGGTATGTACGTACGTACGTACGTATGTCGTATGTATGTATGTATGTATGTATGTATGTATGTATGTATGTATGTATGTATGTATGTATGTATGTATGTATGCATGTATGCATGCATGCACAGTGTGTCTGCTACTCCTGTCACGGTTTGAGCTGTTTTCATGATTGTGCGTCAGGGCTGTCAGTAAGTGAACGTTGAGGTCTTGTAATTTGTATTAGAATGCTTTGCTGTGTCTACAGCTCTGAAACAGGTTGAATCTCAGCATCAGGTAGACGCTCTATAACTTCATAACATCTTATGTTCTAAGATTTGATTTGACAGAGATGCCGTCTAACAAGACACTCGCATATAAAGACACGTAAACTATCCGACCGTGTCCTGTAACTATGTTCACAGAGACTAATAAAGTAACTCTGTAGAAATATATTACATATAATCAGATCGCGCCATTCTTATTTGTATACACAGAAGATCACATACAATTAGCAGTGAGCAGTCAGCGTGTATGTACTTGTTCATTTTATGGGAACGTGCCAAATTATTAAAAAACGGCTTTCCCTTTGTACGGTAAACTAATATAATTACCCGTTAGCTTTCTCTTACAGTTCACCCACAGTTGAGTTATCGTATAGTAAGCCATCATACATACTTATCCTGTGTGATTTACAAAAAGAAATGGAAGGTTTCCTTAGAAATTCTGCTTCAAAGTCGAAGGTATGACAGACCGTAATCTTCTTTTTTTCCAGTCTTGGAATGACTACCGTCTTCGTTGGGAACCGAACAGCCATAATGGTACTGAATTTCTGCGAATACCCGAAACAGTTCTATGGTTACCAGATATCTACAATTTCAATGGGTAGGCATGCAATTAATGACTCATGGTATGCAGATTATGAATTTCAATCATTGAGATGTGTTTAAAAGTCCCCAAAACAACGGAGGTGATTCCCTTTAAAATGCCATTGGATGTTTCTTGTGGTTAATAAGAAATGATGTCAAATATTTTCGTGACTGTGCAAATTTAAGCTGATAACTTTCAGTACTCAGTCGAACTCCATGCTGCTGTTGATGCAGACGTGGCATAATGCTCCGCCTAATCAAGATACAAATCTTGGAGTAAAATTTTTCATGATCACAAAAACGGTGCAAATGTCGCTCAGTGTAAAAAGTCTGCTCTAGACTGCACGTATTATCAAGACTTAATACGCTAAATATCGATGTTTACTACCACAGTCTCGGCGGTATTCTTTTCCAATACTGAACGAAGGGTATGCTTCTATGGCGCAAGAAATCTGTACAAGTTTCTGGTGTCGTGTAGTCACTGGTGTTTGAATCTTCCTGTCAAGTTTTTAGCTTGAGATAATACGCGCCTCGAATTGAAAGACTAAACCTTTTCCATCATTTCGCTTTCGAAATTAAGAACATATAGCAGGGGTAACCGTGCCAAAGTTGGTACTACTACTACTAGAGAGACGAGTTACCTTGAATGTTACAAAAAAAATTGAAAATCAAAATGGCTGATATCATAGTTTTAACCCTATGGGGAAAATAAAATTATGTATGTTAACAAAATAAGATGGTAAAAACTTTGCTTACTCCATGCACGAGCTTCGAAATGAGCCCTTACAAAAGATTAGTAAAGTCTTGTAAAAATTTGAGGTGTCCAAATATCTGTCAAGAAGACACATTCTACCTTGATATGAGGTTTTATGTCGTCAACCGTATTTTGCCTCATTGTTGTACAAAGTTTATGTCAGATAAATTTTGACGTCATTCATTGCCCGAAAAGTTCGCGACATAGTTTAATGAACACTCGGGAATCTTTGCAAACCGCTGTTATACCCCCTTCGTTATCCTGTTGCCAGGGCAACCATCGCATAAAAGTCGTGGCCCCGGCGCCGACAATAGTCGCGAAACGATTCGTTCAATTGAAATCTGGCGTCACTCCCCCTATCAGAGTCATCAGAACCCTCCGGCTGTCAGAGAAGAAAGCAGCACGGATGGCACAACAATTGAACTCGTTGTAATAGCTTAACGCCACCAATTTTAGGCTTAAATGCATGTGCAAAGTGCATATCTCATCAAGTACATCCTAGCTTTTACGTCACGGCCTAGTTACAAGCACAGCTGTTGTCGTTACGGAACATTTAGGTCGGAAAAGAGTATCTCAAAAGACACATTGTTACTTATCGCAATCTGAACGGATCATCTCCTGCCGTTCCCTTTATACGACAAACATGTCTGACTTATAACCTTTTCAAATCAGATCTTGCCGCAGACAACGTGAAATGGGCATTGTCGAGCACTGTTTTCTCTTTCTGCTGCAGTTTGTTCAACCTCAGATGCTTTCTGGGGTTCCATTTATCGCACAGTTTCCGTGGCAGGGAAGCAAAACTGAGTAAATAAATTATGCAGCTTCGAATCGGCATCGAGTCCTGGCATTATCGGCAAGCATCATTTCAAAAGATAGTCGAGAGGACAAGATGAATAATTGAAAGTCTTGAATTTACACCCAAGGAATGGAGATGTAAATTAAAAATTTACGATGATAAATTTAAGCCGGAGCAAAACAGGTTACCGATGAACTGACTGTAGGTTTTGCTGATTCGCTTGATATAGGGCATCCTTGCAATCGCAATTGATGAAAATACGCCAATCATATCAACTTCGTCGCCCTGTAAATATTGAACGATAATTACCATAGTTGAATGTTTACCTCGACTTAAAGTAAATATTCAGCACATGTTGTAATGTACAGGTAACAAAAAGCATCGAGGGGGAGAATTTCAAAAGGTTCGAAATGGCAGGTGTATGATTATTTCAAGGACTGAGGACACTCAGGTGGATGTTTTCCACTCTGTAAACGGGGTGAGAGAATTTCAAATAAGAGTAGCTGCAGCCATGAAAGAACGTGCTTGACAGGTTGGTCAACATATAGTTATTTGCACATATGAAACCGCCAGATTGCAATTTCAATCACCAACAAAATGGCATCTTCGATTCGGCAATCACCCTTTGAAGATCTAAAGAGTATTAAAAAATTCAAGCCTGAAGATAAACTTGGATTCTTGTATCATCTTGCATTTTTGATGGCGCTTCATAGATTACTTTTCTGAGCTTTAGGATATATGCCTGAACCATGTTTGATCGACGTAAGTATATTGCATTCTTGAGTTTGCAAGATTCTAAGAAATCGATTTTGACCCTCAAGTCCCAAAAAACTGCGGTTATTTTTGCAAATCATGTACGCAACAAGAAGCCGCATATGTGACAGATACAACAAAACTACTTAATTACGAATGCGTCTCTGCGCAGAAGTGACGAAAAGGAGAAAAGAAAGCAATAAGCATATTCTGGCATACCTTGATGGTTTTACGCATGATGAAAACATGCATGTTTAATTTAGGGAACTTTGTCATAATCTCGATGGGACACCATGAACAAAATCAAAGCGCCGTCAACGACGAGACTTCACAGCGTTTACCATTAATATCAACCCAAACGTATTCAGAGATAGATAGATAGATAGATAGATAGATAGATAGATAGATAGATAGATAGATAGATAGATAGATCAAGCGAATTTCACGTCTTAATAAAAGTATGACTATACTTGCGGGGTTCAAAATACAGTCAGACTTTAGTCAGAATTAGTGAAAATAATTATCCAGATTTTTGAAAATGGTGGCAAAAAATAGCGAAAATTTGTCGCCTATCGGCCCATTATATTGTTATTGTGTAAATACCTCTAGATATTCAAAATGCCAGATAAAATTTGATATTCCAAGTGAAACCAAATAAAGGAAAATTTTGCCATCCTTTTCTGCAACAGGAATTGTTTAGTAGACGAGGGGAATCTAGAATAAACTTTGACGCCTAATATACTAAAGTGCTATACCTAATATATTAAGCCTTATAATTACGAGTATGCGTCTTTTAGTGTTTAAACAACGCAATTATATTGTCTCTGACATCTTCATAGCCATATTGTTTGTGTCTTTTAGATTACAGCAACAATTTTTGTTGTTTTTTTTAACAAATTCCACAGTGTCAACGAAGAAGTAACACGGTATGTGGGCAATGTGCTCTTGAAATATAACGGCGAAGTGTACCTGGAAGAAGCGCGCATATTGAAAACCATGTGTCGCATGGATATGACGTATTTCCCGTACGATTTCCACCGATGTCACATTAAATTCGGTTCATGGTCCTTCACGGAGGACTTCCTGACGTTGGAACTGGGAGGTCCCGTCAACTTCCATGATTTCATGGAGAATGGTGAGTGGGAACTGTTGAACATATCCGCCAGCGTCAGCCCGCACTTGGTTGAAAACTATGACGGTAGCACGTTCACTGATGTCATCTTTACCGTCACCTTCCACCGGAAATCGTCGTTCTTTACCGTGAACTTTGTCACGCCGTCGGTCATAGTGTCGGTTCTGGCGCTGCTGTCGTTCTGTCTTCCGCCGAACAACGGTGAGAAAGTGAACCTGTGCGTGACTATAGTCCTAGGTCTGATCGTCTTCACCTTGGTGTTAGTGAACGTCATACCGCAGACCGCGCACTCCATCACGGGGCATTACCTCCTCTTCAGCGTAGTAGTAACATCCCTGGCGGCTATCGCCAGCACCTTCACCGTCAACGTCTGCTACATGGGTCGGTTGATGACCGACACGGCCGCTACACGGCCGGTCCCCAAGTGGGCCAAGGTAGTCTTCATAAACGGCATAGCCAAGTGTCTTTGCATGGAGAGGACAGTGCCGCCCCACGAAGCACTAAGGCACCTGAGGGCGAAGACGGACCTTGGAAATGGCGAGGAGCTTAGCAAACTAGCGGGTTCACAAGTTGGAAATTCGACCACGAGGAAACCCAACAGTGTTATTCGGAAAGTGAGCCACAACACTGAGGTAATTCATATTCTTTTTTGCATCGGAGTTCTCATGCTAATTATTTCTATTTATAGACTATGACACATCAGCTGTATATTTTAGTCCTCTATCACTGTACTACTATTGTAAAGTTTACCACTTGAATAAAATTCATTGCAGTGTATTTGGCCACGAACGGCAAAAGAGCAAAATATTACACTTAAATTTTCGCTCTATATAATCTTCGCAGATTTATGTGTAAACTAGCCTTGATATAAAGAACGCAATCTAATGATTTCCTCCGAATTATTCCTACTTTACAGTTTAACATTTTTGCACATAAGATATCTAAAGAACGTGTGAAAAGTTGGGAAGAACAGAAGGTATATTAAATAAGATGTTTTTAGAAATCAATACTTTCATAACTGCCTAAACCAGAAATTTGTTTTCATTGCTGAACGATGAAGAGGCATGCTAACAATAGCTACTATTCCTCACAGTTTGTTTAGTAACAGACCAGACTCGCAATGTCAATTTTATTTTTTAATTGCTTTATTTTTCGATCGTAATTAATCAAATGTCTATGACAATCTTTAAAGCAAATTTATGCCAACAAGCATCGATCTTAATCTTAAGGTAGACCTTTTACAATTCGCTTCTGATATATCACTTGTGGGAGTTCGTTTTAAAGCTCTTGGTGGCGACCGTTTTGAATTTTAAATATCGGTGAATCTTGGGTAATTTGTTTCTCTATTACCAAATTTTGCACGGTGATCCCACTTTTTATTCTTGATTTTGAAAGAGAATGGTTGAAAGATTCCTTGAGGAAAGTTTGAGCAAAGTTCAAGCCTTTTACTGGCGAATATCTTTAAAAAGACTTGTCACCTCACAAAGAAACGTTTGGAATTTTGAGAATTGTCGCCTTATCGTTTTATCGACTGCAGTGAAAATTAAATCGTGTTCACTTCAGAAGTCTGTGATATGCTGACAATTTTGCCTCATAGGTTAAGGGTCAAAATAAAGAATGATGACATCGGGAAATTCGGCCATTGGTTAACTAAGGCAATTGCGCTCTACTACTCATTTGCATAATGGACCTCAACTTGCTTTACTTGGTATACTTTATTTTCAAAGTTTCTTTGAATCAAGTTTCAAAGAACGTTTTAGCCTTCGATGTTGCACTTTCATTGAAAACAACACTGGGGTTTCTTATGACAGCATCGCCTTCCAAAGGTCACCAACTAAATTCGTCCATATTAATCAATTACTGATTTCCCGTGCCATTTTCTCCGAGTAACAAAAAATTGCAACTTGAAACTTGCCCGTGTCGCAGTAGCATTTTACGGGAACACGTCCTTTCACAAGTGCTAAGTAATTACAACAAATGCCACTCCTTCACATCACTACTCTCGTTACTTTGGAAGCATCTATTCAGAAACGAGCCGTGATTTACATTGTGACGGCCTGAGACCTCACTGTTATCACATAAACCCAGACAGATATTAAAGTTCACAGTAATTTCAGTGGCTCGGAACGATCATTTGGCGTCAACAAAATTAGGGCAAAGTCTCCGCAAGTCTAGCTTCATCGGAGACATGGTTCCTTAAGTTAAAACTTTACGAGATATTATATATACGTGTTTCTCTCTAGTTAGTATCATGATGCAAAGTACCATGACTTGAATAACATTCATGGAATCATGATCATCTTGTTCATAATATCAGGCACAAGGGAATACAGACATGCAGACGTTTCTGTGCGGCACGAAAACGAACTTTCAAGAATACACATTTGCTTCTCATAAAATCCTAGCTACGAACAATAAAGTTTCAAGTGATTTACAAAAAACCAAGAAGAGCACAATGTGCATAAAGCTCAAATGGATCAAAACTGAACCGGAGAGAGTCAACTGAAAAGTTAAAAAATGCTTCCGACAAACTGATAAAGAAGTACAACACACTTTATGATGGGGATCTTGTTGTTATGTTCACGCTTCTTGCCAATAATATTTACCCTAGAGCCTTGTCTACAGTCTTTCATGGACAAACAATCACTATGTACACATTAAACTCGACAGATCGACGAACGAGAGGATCGCAAACACCGGAACTTTTGATCGTATCTCTGTCTTATCGTGGTTTCCTTCCGAAAGAAATTTCAAAAGCGTATAAGATTGTTTATTTTAAATGTTATGGATCTTTTCCATATAACATATGTCTTACCTCGTAAAAAAATATATTTGAAGACTACGCTGTTCCATCATACTATGTAAAAACATCGATAGATCAGTATCAGTGCGGCGACAGGCGACATCAAAATGAGGATAGGGGGTTCTGTGTTCGATAGTGCCCACATGAGTATCAAATATCAGCAATATCATATAGGATACGCTGTTGGTGAATTTCAGAACGATAAAATATCATTACAAAATCTACATAGTATTATCCTCCCAATCGACCACATATTTGTCTTCCCGATTGGCCTTGTAAACAAATTAGCATTATCTTTTCGCGAACTTTGCACTGACAATTTGATCATACACCACGTAGGTACATTGACCTTTCTTTGTAAAGTCATAGCAAATAATAATAAATCTTATAAATCTTAGTCGCTGACCCTGTGATGGAAGATTAGGCATTGCCAGCATTTCTGTCTGTCTGTGTGCCTGCCAGTCTGCCTGCCTGTCTGTCGTATTGCCCGTCTGTCTGTTTGTATCTTGACTTCTCCATGTCTGCCCTTTTTCTGTAAACAGCAAGTTTATTTTTCTATTTCTGACTTGTCATGAAAGGTCACTCCGCCTTATTACTTTCCATACCTTACACTGAATGGATTAAGTTGTCATCTCGAAACATTCATATTATTAGTCAAGTCATTGATTGAGGAGTACCTTTCATGGTCTACTACACTAGTTGTAAAATAGTCACAAAAGCTAAATAATAGACCCAAGAAGTGCACCAAGAAGTAACGATTACATAAAGAAACTGTATATACTTGAGCAAAAATTACTCAATATTTCTCGCAAATACATTTAGATTTTCATTTTACAATGTAAAGAACCTGTCAGTAGCGCATCCTTGTCCTCGTAATGTAATAAGCCTCTTTGAGTGTAACAGGCAAAGGGCTAAGTCTCATCTGGCATCATCGATCATACATCCAAATTAGGTCAGTTCGCGTATAGCATTTCGCAAACAATTCGGTTTTTTAGGTAGCTTGGCTAACACGGGTTGTATTTCTTCCCCAAGGCAGGATCCCATGTAAAATAACCAGCATTTCTATTACACTTCGTGGAACGAGGTAATCCTGACGGTATAGCTATTGCTGTCTTGAAAGATAAATCCACGGATTCGGAGATAGTCCTGGAGAAAATAACAAATTCATAATTGATCCTACGCACGCTGAGAGAGTATTTTTTTGTAAATTCTTGCTATTTCCTCCGCACAGCATATTAGTAATTTAAGCGTAATTTTAAAGCATAAAGGCAGTAAACGGATGTAGCATTTCCTCCGTCATGTGAACAGCATCGGGCTGTAATGCCAGTATTTGCTGTCATAACCCTTGCGGTTAGCTCGTAAACCTCGATCGAAATGGCAATTCTGTGAAGATTATGTTTGATATGTGCGATGTGTCATTCTTTCGTACGTCCCTTCAAGTGCAGCTTTCTGTCCTATCGTGTCCAAATATTACGACCGTCGTAGTGGCATCAAAACGACATCTGTATACGCAAGCAACTAAAACATGTTTATGATACGCTAGTACCTAAGATACCTCCGATGACTTGAAAGAAATCATTCCACTCTAGAAGCAGAGTCTTGAGATAATTATTCTTCTTGCTGTTAAATCGAATGCTAAAGGAGGTAATATGTAAAAATGCGATATCAATGCAGTCATTTGGATCGGGGAGCGGCATAACTTACCGAAAACGTCTTTAATTTGTCTGCACCTGTTTGCCACTGTATTTCCCAACAAAGGTGCACATCTTTTGAACTTAGGTTAAGGCCCCCTTAGCTCTATCTTTTAGCGTTAATTTATGGTTTTACTTTCCAGCTAAAATAAGTTTTGTGAGAATGTACTAATTTAGGTGTGTGTATACACTTATTATTAACTACCTGCCGGGACTGTGTGCAATTTTGAACAAGATAAAGATTACACTGCGTTTAAATTTTTGCCAAAACATTGAATCGCAGCCCCATGCGGAAAAGCAAGAACCGTGGATATTGTACATATCTGTACTGAAATCTTCACCTAAACTGCACAGACAAGTCCAATGTAATGCAGTGGGATGAATGTTTTCACCTGTGACATTGCATGTTCTGTTTCCGTCGTAATGTTACCAATTTTTCAAAATGGCGGGAAAACAAAATGACCATTTAAACTTGGAATGTACCTGTCAAATGTTTCACAAAGGAATGGCTCCCTAATGCAGTTAAAGTCCTTATCCCTTCAGAGGGTAGAATTCGGAGAAAACCAGGAGAGAATAGGAAGATATTTTGATGTCAACAAGTTGCAAGAGTTAAAGCTATTGGAGCTTTAAACGAACGATATCACGAGTTGCAGGTTTTCTCACATACTACTATGTTCTTCTTAGAAAGATTTTTTCTCTGCGCACAAGCTAATCGACGAGCTTTTGCAAGAACCGTTCTCTGTAACAAGAATCGTCAATCAAACAACAAATAATAGGCCTGCTGTAAGAGTCGTATAACACTGGCTTCATTTATATGAAAGCATAGAATCCATTTTCGCCGAGACGAACTTGCAATTTCGCCTATATTGAGTCAGTGAACAATTCACATCGCCAAAAGATTTAGTTATTTATATTTTACCTGGCTATATAGAAAGAAGTTTATTGACATTATTTTTTCCATAGAGAATGAAATAATCAGTACGACAGTAACGGATGATAGATGAACAAGAATGATAACTGAAAATTTGTCTCGCGTTTCAAATTACCTTTCATAGGTTCGATGTCGCGACAAGCTTGCGTAACGTCAAAGAAATTGCAGTCTTAAATGTAAAATCTTTCCAAACCCTAAGATTTTATGACCCCCGAAATCCTCGCTACAATGGAACGATAACACTTTTAAAGCGGTCCAAATCCATCACCTGCCAACAGTTGTAGGGAGTGACATGAAATTTTGACGGAGGAAGACAATTTCGTGCCCGACACTAATACTTTTGCCATGTCTGATTTTTTTATTTCTTTCAGAAGAAAGTTACTTTTGACGAAGAATGGTACTTCCTTGCCAGCGTCCTTGACCGGATATTCCTTGTTTTATTTTGCATAGCTTACATTGTGGGAATAAGTGCATTCCTCAGTAAACGCCCGCCCTATCCCCAGGGCATGCATGATATAGACGATCACCATTGACATATGATGTTCTTCTGACCTTTGACC
>LD349380.1:0-10976 GCA_001465055.1 Ptychodera flava | reverse complement strand
GGCAACTCTTATACAGAACTACATATTACAGGTAAAAGTTGAAATTCATTTTGGAAAAAAAGAAGAAACTCTATAACTTTACAATGTTTTATAGATATGCAAATTACCATATTAGGGCTGGTGTATCCTTTGATGAATTACAAATTTATTGTTTGCCAACTCTGGGTACGTTAATACGATTTTGCAACCTTAAGTCTCAAAAGTCTCAGGCGGTTGACCATGTTTTTAACATGGTAGATTTCTACTGGTGATATACAAAAGAATATTTAAGCTAAAGTGAAGTTTCAGGTTATACAGGAATTTGATAAAGACAAGCCTGACATATTGAAAAGATACATGATTTTAGCTTAGTGTCACGAACAAACAGAACTTTTTCTGCCTGAAAACATTTACCTACATATATGCTCTCATTACTTTCTGAATCTCTTACTGTGAGAAGTTGACTTTTTACCCACAATGCATGATGATGACCTGTAGTTTGACCCCTAGCACAAAACAAAGGTAGCGAGAATTTGCCTACTACATGTAGATTATTTCTCATCCTATGTAGGGATATTGTGCTGGATATTACTGTAAATGTACTGGTACATGTACATGTGTGCATTATACCTGTAGCAGACGTCATGTACATGTACATATATGCATCTTTACTTGTAATGGTCTCAATGTACAGTGACATACCCTTATACATGTAGTTGTACTTGTATTAAACAGAAAAACCGCAAAATTTAACATTTACATCGCAAACAAATGTATTCCATCTGTCTGATCATAGTAGCCCCTCATCCCCAACCCCCCACCCCCCTTAGATGAGATAGAATTGGGGATCAAGAAGGGGAAGTCTTATACCTGGAACACTAACATATTATGCTTATTTATCTAAATTTATTTAGATATGATCAGTTTTTTGGGGGCACACAGTTGGCTATGTGGTGATTTTTTTGCGTAAGCTGTGTACACTATTATTATTGACAATGCTGTTACATACATATGCATACATCCATTTGAACAATTGTACTACTTGTATGTGTATTCGTATGGCTCTGTATACCATAAGCATCTCTCTTCCCATACATTTTATCTACAGCTTGCCAGTGATGGCCTGAAGACGTCTCACATGCAAAGCTTCTATGACCAAGCTAACTACACCATGGAAAAGAAAGATGGAACTGAGACCGTGCAGAGAGTGAAAAACAGCCTGAAAAATTACTTTTCTAAGAAAGAGCAGGCAGCCAGGGTATGCTCATATCCATTTGGTATCTTGACCTATAAAATTTTAGAAAAAAATTGTAAGAACTAGGCAGACATATCACTCAGTTCTTGATAAATTTGGAATATATTTTTGTGCAGTATTTAAAGCTCCATAAGCTGTATCTTTTTGCTTTTTTTCCGAACTTTCTTGTAGTTTCCCTACACTTTCTGCATTGAATCCCTAAACTGTAATTTAACGCCAAGTATTTAGCATATCAACACAACCTATATGAGTATAATGTACATTGTTATTGTGGAAAATTGTATTCAAGTCCGGACTAGAATTCATTTGTAAACAATAAACAATGATCACTACACACATACAAGCTGTGTTGACAAAAAGAATATTCAAAATTTCAGCATGACAAAAAGATTAGGGTCAGACACGGTAGTTGATATACAGAAGCAGAATACTGAAAAACTTGCCACAAGTTACAGCTTATGTCCCTTTAAAATAAAGATAACTAAGTTGTTGTAGTTGTTTTTCAAAACATTTAGTATGAATATTTCTATTTTACATATTTTTGCATATTATAATGTTTTCCTTTACGCTGTAAGCAGTATTTATAGGTTTCATTCTTTTTTTTATTTTATTTAGCGTATAGCCGATGCTGTGGTTCAGTTCCATGATGATAATTACAGAAAAGCGGAAGAAGTGAAATACAAGAGACTCCAAGACTTGCCATTGCACATCTATAAGGATTCCGATATCCCCAACAGACTGCCAGTACCTCTCACTTTCAGTCCGTAAGTTTATTCAGAATTTACAAAAATAAAAAGATCATTTTCATCGATCGTTGATCATTTTAATCTTTTTTCCCCCTTAACATTACACTTGAATTGCCCAAGATTACAGATAATTCAGCAACACTGAAGGTTAGTGGACATGTGAGAAATTTTGTTTGAATTGTTAGTAACCTAGGGAGTCCACTCATACTATCACTTTTATTTCGAGCCCCTAAGAAATCTCTTTTAGGTCGCGACCAAAGGTGTGTCCACTAATCTGCAGTCGTCCTGATAATTCATCTGTTAGTGTTTTGTCTAAATGCAGCTTTCCGTTTGCTTTCAAGAATATCTGAGCACTTATGGCGTTTGCTTGTTTGCTTGTCACTGTTCGGTGAATACAACATTTGAGTAAGACAAGTTCTGGGTGCCTATTGTCTTTTGCGCAGGAAATTTTCATAAATTTTGACAGTTTTCCTCTCTGACCATTAACGTTTATTTATGGGCGTGGGCGAGAGGAAAGCCAAAATTAACAGCGCTCGGTGAGCCTCGCCCATAAATTTTTGGCTTTCCTCTCACCCTTTCCCATAAATAAACACTAATGGTCAGGACATTGCCCTTTATTTCTATAATATTTATGAACCTCAGATTGTAAAGTGTAGCATACACTGTGTACGGGTACCCATAGGCTAAATATTGGGTATTCAAACAGTTCTATGCATATTACACTGTACAATCTTCCATCGAATGCAGAGATGGTACAGTAAAAGTATATGATAAGAAGTGATAGCTAGATAGTGTTTAATGGTTGACAGTGTCAGGGGAAGTTCCATGTAATAACGTTTTATAGGTCCCTGTACACTCGTAGTGTCCGAGATGAGAAAGTTATCAAAATTTATGTGTAACAATTGGTATGTAAGGGTTGTAAGTGATGTCTGGAGTGCAGGATACATACATGTACTGTCTTAGAAGTACATCTCTTTCTTCAAGGTTGTAGTTCAGTTACCTTGTGAACCAGTTGTTGCCATGGAAACTATCTTACAATACCAATGATGACTTTGTCAAGAAGACAAAATAGTGAAAAACTTGCTTTCTGTTTAGATTTTGAAGTAATTTCATAAATGTTTTGCAAGGCAACATAAAGATGTGTGCAACACTATTTCTCTTTATGTTTTTTCTACCACAATGTTTTCAAATTTAATCTTTTCTTACAAAGTTTTGCCAGGCAACATTTTGTATAATGTAAACAATATGCCGTGCTCACTACTAAATAAAGCTGATGAAATACTTAAAATGATCATTACCTTTTGCTCATGTACAGTGTATAAATTTTGCTTTGATAAGGTCATTACAGACAGTTGAATCGACAGAACAAAGTCACCATCTATGGGTAATATTTGTACCAAGTTTTGTATTGTTTGAGAAATGAGGCTTACTTTATCAGAAATTTGAAACATTCTGAGTGTAGGGTTGACAAACTACCAGTATATTTTGTACTGCATTTACAGAATAAAAGTTAGAAATCTGTGATGAAAGTATATGCTGGTAGCCAAAGGATGGACTTACAATTTTGTGAACCTTTGCATTGATGCACATTATTGCAACTATACGTGTACATGATTTGAGTTCATGTTGGTCTGTACAGACTGAAAGATTCACTCAGCAGTGTATGGATTCTGTGCTATATTTAACCTTGTCCTTGGCAAAACAGGGCTGTGTTGAATATCTGCTCTCCAACAAAGTCTTGTAAGAACCAACCAATCACGTTGTTCTATCAAGTTTACCGACAGTGCTTGGGCAGTAAGACCACCAACATGGCTTGCCACGCACATGAAAAACACTGTGTTATTGTGTAACTGTACTTTACGACTATCAAAATTCGACTTAACCTTTTTTCCCCCATATTTATATAAATGTGATAATCCTACTGGGAACACCATGCCTTCAGTCATATTTGGTGTTTGCATTTTCTTGACTCTGTCAATCTAGACTGATGTGTAGTGTAGAAAGTAATGTATGACACTGAAATAAACACTGAAAACGGCAATTTTATCCCTAATTATTTTTCACTATTTTTCATTTCAATCTTTCAGTTACTTCAAACAGAATGTGAACTCTCACAACAGTGTGGTGAAGATCTCTGATGAAGTGCCCAGAGACAACAATGCAACCATCAACACTGTCCTGTACACATACGGACTTGACGCTGTGTTCCGCAACAACACACTGCAAGATAAACTCCTCAGGTCTGTGAGTTCACTATGACTACAACGACTCGTACTACAACGACTTGTATAGTTTTTATAGTAAGATTAGGGCACACACAGTCTTAGAACTGCAGGACTGGTAATATTTCAAACATTTTCCAGTAATGTTGCTTTTATATATTCTTGTAAAATAACTTCCACCCAGGCCCAGTTTATCAGCCAAGTTTCTCCGCAATGACACTGATCAGTATGTGGCAGTGCTGTCTACAGTCTGCCATATAATTTGGAACACTTTGCTTCTTTCATGTGTTATGACAAATTTCATATTACTGACTTCACAGATGCTGGTAGGTGTAGTACATATATATACAAGATTGCTCCATATTTAATTGCCAATGTTTCTCATTTAGTTTTCTAATAGGACTTCCAGCCAATCACAGAGCATTTGTCTAAATGTACTGTTTACTTCAACCACATATTTCTTCATGATATGTCAAAGGTGGCAGTACTTTGGATCCAAAGATGGCATTCTAAGGATGTACCCAGGACGTGAATGGGACACAAATTTTGCAGGGTTCTACAATGACTACGATCCGAGAGTTCGTCCGTGGTACATTGCTGCGACGAGTGGTCCCAAAGATGTGGTCATCATTCTAGATTGCAGGTTGGTGTGATTTTCGACTATATTATTCTGCAAATCACAAGAATGATTTTCAAGAGTTATTGCAGCTTAAAGATTTACATCATTGACGTCTTATGAAGGGCAGAACAGACAATACGAACAACCTAATCTTTTCTTGATGCTACCGGTACTCCAATCTGGTCAAAATCAGATTGTACACACGATGACATTACCACCTGTGCTTGTTCGTTGCCGTTCTCATTAGCTGCTCGTCAGCTCACTACATCTTACCCACTGCTATAGGATACCGCATTCAAATGTTGCGCATCATCCAGAACAGCCGACCAATAGAAAAGAGGTTTACAGCTGCCACCTGTTATGAATTGCAGCATTGCGCTTAAAAACTCAACTTGATCGGCTGCTGCAAAGCACGAGATTTGAACACCATCTCCTATGGCAGTGTGTTTGATGTAGTGAAGCGACTATCAGCTAACGAGAACAGCAAGGATCAAGCAAAGGTGGAAACGTTTCGATCTCTATGGCTGATTTTTATCAGATTGATCAGTTTTTTACAGATCTGTTTTGTGATAAGATGTAATCATAGACCAACTGCAAAACACATGACTTCTTGGAGTTATTCATACATTGTGAAGGTTCACATAGTGTGAAAATACATGTGATATGCATTAAATGGTACCATTCATTGATACTTATCTGCACATTCTGTAATTCCTCAAAGATAATTCATGCAGCGATTGGCAGTTTTAATTTGTGAGCTAGACATTTCCAGGTGTCCTCTTCCTTACATTGCAAGATTAAACCTCAGAATGATTGATCTGTGGAGTTGGTGTGCCCCCAGCGCCATCTAGTGGCCAGTAATTTGAATTCTTTTCTTTTCAAGAGTTGCATCAGCAGTCAGAGTTAAGTTTCTTCAGCTGCGACAGCTTAATGCTCTTTTCCTAATGAAAGAGACATTTTAGAAAAATTTGTATTTTCTTTAATACCTATGTACATGTATTATAAAGAGTAATTTAAGACCTACCTTGAAAAGCCACATAATATAGAAATAAAGCTTTCTTTGCTGATGTTGTCTAATCTCTTTGTCAAAGGAACTGTTTTCCCAGTGTTTTGCTTATTGATTCTCTATTGCAGTCACTCAATGGTCGGTAAGAAATTTGACATCGGCAAGGCCGTTGTCAAGACGATACTCAACACACTGACCAAACAAGACTACGTGAATGTGATTTGTGCCAGAGCCAGTCATTGGGACGAAGTTGGAAAGTAAGATTAAGATCAAAGTTGATCAGTTAAGAGATAAATTAGCTGAAATCGTTCAGTCACTGCAGTTGTTTATTATAATACTTCCTTCAACTATTGGGGTTTTTTGTTGATGTACTGGAATTATGAAATCCAGTAGTATGAGCTCTTTGACTGTCAAAATTTTGGCTTTTGTTGGTAAATTTGTCAGTCCTGTATTTTGAACATCTGTGCCACTATGTTAGGCCAAAGTAGATATTGTCACGACAAAAAACACAGTGTGTTTAAATAGGATTTTACCATGTAGGTATTTTATCATTAAAATGCCTGCATGCTTGCAAAATGTCACATTTGTAGTGTGTAAATCATGGGGGTGAAAAAAGAAGTTCCTGCTAATTCTTGAACGGGCAGTCATATCACATGGAAAGAATCAAACAGATATAAAACTTGCATGTGTAAAATTTTGCGTGTGTGGTTTTGAACTGCTTACCCATCTGTCTGTGAAAATTTTGAGTGGATACAAAGCAAAGAATTTACTAACTCTGCAAAACAAAAATAGTTATCCTGGTCTTACTGGGAATGAAGACAAGGACCATTAGGTAGGGATTTCGAATGTAAATACCAAAATTTTATTTATTTGTTACATTTGTAAAGCATTCTGGATATGTTGAGTTGCATTTATAGTGATATGATTATTTGTGATTTCAGGTGGCATTTCTTCTCCACTGAAATTTTGAGTTGCCAAGACGACAGATTAGTGCCAGCATCCACTGCACACAGGAAAGACTTGAAAGAAAAATTGGAAAATCTCAAACCAGGAGGTACAAGTGAATTGCAGTAAGTGAACCATTGATATTTCCATGAAGTCCAGTGTGCATGTATTTTATTTATGATATTAAAGGCCAATTAGCTGTATCTTTTTGCGTTTTACTTACCAAAAAATGTCATCCAATCCTGAGAGAGATGTTTTGAATTCCTGTTAGATATCGAGCGGCATTGACTGTGGAGATGTCAGTATTGCAACCTTTGGTGCTGGCTTTTGTCAATTAAATTTATGCGCTTACACATAGTATTACATACTGTACAGTATATGATTACAGTGAGGTGTGTTGCCTTTCAACATGAGGAATTATGTGCCTGGAAAGTAAGACATAAACTTTTGCTTAAACTTTCTGTAAGGAATCTTTCAACTATTCACGTTTCAAATCAAGAATAAAAATATGGGGTCACCATGCAAATTGTGGTACGAGAGAAACAAATAACCCGAGATTTACCTATATTTGAAATTCAAAATGGCCGCCAGCCCTGTGTTAACTCTATTGAGAAAAATAAAATTTTTGATTTTCAACAAACTAAGATGGTGAAAATTGTTTGTACACCAAGAGCTTTAAAATGAGCCCCCACAAGTGGTAGATCAGATAAGAATTGTAAAAGTTTGAGAGTCCAAATATTCCTCAAGGGATGTGGGTCTCTTTATGTACTGGTATTGTCAAGGGCACAGGGATTTATAATCAATCTGTGTATATAAGTTTATATTTCAACTCTTCTGTTTCTCTGCAGGAAAGCATTTGATAAATCATTTGAATTGCTATCAAGCATAACCAGGACTGGATGTCAGTCTTTCATAATTGTCATCACGGATGGCAAAGACACGGATGGAGAACCTGTAAGATGTGGACCAGGTAATAAAAATAATTACAAACTCTTCATTGAAGATCTGCATGTTCCTTCATACATCTGAACTTCTTCTATTCAGTTATTTCCTTGACACAATTTCAAGGGAAATTGTAATTTTTTTATGAATCTGTGGACTTTCAGAAACAAAATGTTGTTTTGAATTCCTGTAAAAGTTTGTTTTCACTTCTTATAGACAACGCTGTATTGATTTTGAAATTGTGGTAATATAATTTGCAGTTGAATTTAAAATACGTAAATAAAGATCACTGTTCCAATGTCTGAAAGAGAAAAAATAAATGGGACTTGGCTATTCATCAAATTTATATGTATTGGCAAAGACTAATTCATATTTTGATTGAAAATTTACAAATGGACTCATTTGATGGTGTCAAACCAATATAATCCGTGGCATTTCACCTACGTTATATTGTTACACATTTCCCAGGATACTACACCAGGAGTGGATATGTTCCGGGTCCCATCTGTAAGTACAGCTGGGAGAAGGTGTGGAATCAAGTCAAGGAACTCAATGAAGGACTTATACCTAAGGTGAGATGTTGAAGTGTTAATTTTACAATACTTGTACAACAGGAAAAGTTTTAGGGACACCTATGCTTTGTGACAGGGCTCAGAATTTGCCCTGTTTTTCCCTTGCTGCAAAGGTGTGTGAGCGAGTTTCATTGAGCATTTGTGTGTGTATGTCATTCAGAGGATAGAGTGAAAATGGTTGCAGTTCTCTCCCTTCTGCCTTGTGCTAAACCCAGATTCAGATTTTGCCTCTTGGAATACCAAATGTATAAAATGGAAAGCAGAATTTGTCATCTTGCCTGCAGAGATGCTTATATTCTTGATTTTGATGACATGGTATAAGGCATAGTCATCCATTTCACCCTGGTCTTGTGTTAATAAATCAAAAACTGAAAAAAATCAGGCACACCTGACAATTATCACAAGAAAAAGACAAAAATTCAACTAAATCATGAAGTAAAGGAAATACCAAACAAGACCCAACCATAGACAGCCGTGATTACTTTCCCATTGTCACAGCATACTTACAATTCATGTGTAAATACACCTGCTGTAGATCAGGCAAGATCTTCCTCTCTTTGAAGGAATTATAGATATAAATTTCTTTAGATCATGTGTGAATGAAAATGAGATATCTATGAATTTTCACAGTTTATTTCCTGTCATGATATTTCCTCACTGTATTTCCATGATTAACAATCAGTATTTGTTGTAAACTCTTTTGAAATATTGTCATCCTTTTCCTGACAGAGACATAGTTGTGAAAAATCTTTTGTTCACAACAATGGCAAAATCAGACCCTTTCAAAAGAAATAAAACACAAAGGAATTGGGATGTGGTGATGGCAGTAAGAAGTGTGAAGAAGGTAGAATGTGACTCGAAGACAGATAGTTTGGACTCTCAAATTTTAACAATTCTTTTCTGATCCACCACTTAATGAGGCTCATTTTAAAGCTCTTAGAGTAAAAAATATTCACCATATTAATTTTTCGAAAATCAACAATTTTATTTCCCCATAGAGTTAACACAGGGGTGGCAGCCATTTTGAATTTCAAAAATTGATAAAAATACTAGGTTATTTGTTCACCAGTTCCAAACTTTGCATGGCGACCCTGAATTTTAATCTTGATTTGGTAAGAGAATGGTTTGAGGATTCATTGAGGAAAGTTTGAGCAAAGGTTTAAGTCTTTCACTTTTGAAGCACATATACTAACTGAAGAGGGAATTTCTGTGAAATACATGTCCGCAATATACTGTACATTTTCTCTTTTTTCATAACAGGCCCGTATCTTCAGTTACCTGACCATCGATGACGGAGAAGAATTTCCCGGAAAACTGGCGTGCGACAACAGAGGAAGCATGAAGAAGTTGTTGAGTGGAAATAACCTGATCTCTCAGATGAACAACTACTTTGAATTTCTGTCTTCGAACACTGAGGGCACCAGTGGATTGTGGACGTCGCCGTACCTGGATGCATGGGGCCTTGGCTTAATGGTTACCATAGCGATACCAGCTGTCAGCAAAGAAACAAACAAGTGAGTACATCTAAGTCATCCAATCCAATTAAATTTTATTGACCGTCAGTTTTGTGCCTTTGACATCTCCAAAATTATGTGAAATTCAAGTTCAAAAACTTCTACAAGCCAATCCGTACTATGAAAGGAATTGATGAGATACCTTATCATGTCAACAAAAACTTTTTTAAATTTTAAATAATTTTTATTCAAGTCAGTGTTAACAAAAATTATCAATGGTTACCATAGTCTAATAAATTAAGAAGAGTCTGAAAAGCTAGAATTCACTCACATAATTATTGTAAGGGAAAAAATAAAGACATATCAGGCTTTCGATCAGGTCTATTCTACAAGTCTCAAGAAACTTCCCCATTTCTTTATATGACAATTAGTGTGATCTTTCTGTTTGCAATATTTTATTCAATTTTCTGCATAAACTGTCCAATGTTTCATATGCAATCATAGGCTTTAGTCTAGATTTTCTTTAGTCTAGATTTTCTTTTTTACATTTCGTTTTTAGCTCACATTTGGTTTTACCAATGTGAGTTTATCGTATAGGCTGAAGTCGATGGCGTCTGTATGTATGTGTGTATGTATGTATGTATGTATGTATGTACGTACAGTATGTCCGTCAACATCAAAAACACGCAAACCGCTGCACGTTTCAGCTTGGTATTTGGTATGTGGATGCATCCTGGGCTATAGATGGGATTTTGTTCAAATGAAGTCTGCATTGCCAAAATTATGCAAATGAGCTTACAAAATGTGAAAATGGTTAAGAATTATTAACTCAAGAACCGCTTTTTTGATTGCTTTGAAAATTTGTGTGCAAGTATCTTAGGTAAACCTTATACAGTTTTATGAATATTGTGAAGATATCCTTAATTTTGTATTTTTGCTGAATTTTTTTGTGATTTTTCTCATTTTCAGTAAAAATTCTTCTTCTCTGAAACCGCCAGCCCAATAGCTCTCAAATTTGGGTTGTCTCTTTGCAAGGGTGTTACTCTTCTAATTTGTTGAAATTATGACAAAATTTGGAAAATTACTATTTTTAAGCAATTTTGTCATTTTTGGTCAAAAAATCTTGGACAGTATTTCCTTTTTAAAACCCCTGGACAGACAGCTTTCATATCTTGTTCTTTAGACGTACAGAGATGACAATAGTTAGATATGTTGAAATTGTCCTGAAATATAAAA
>LD349379.1:83544-106088 GCA_001465055.1 Ptychodera flava | reverse complement strand
AATCCCGAAATTACAGGTCTATTAAAATAATCTAATGACGTTAAAAGTAGCCGGAAAAAAATGCAAAACAGCCGGGTTATTTACCCGGCACCCGGCTTCTAAGGACAACACTGAATCCTGTCTGTTATAGTTGAATGTTATAAAAAATGAACATACAACTTGCTTCAACATTCTGTGACATTTCAATAAATGACTAAATCTTGCTCACTGCGCTTTGTATAAACCATGGGAAAACATGGAAATATAATTTTCTCTTCATACATGTTTTCAATGGAAATACGCAAGTCTAAAATAAAGTGAAATAAACAAAAACATTTAAATGTCAATTTGTAATACATATAGAAGTATACCGGTAATACATTTAAACTGCTTGGACCGTGAAGGATTTGTCGGGGGGGGGGGGAAGAGAACAAGGTCAAATCTAGATTTGTATGTACACTTGCTGCCTGTCAGTGTCACCGTGTGTTGGACCAATAGAGGTGGACTGAATACCCAAATAGTCTAAATTAATAAAAGTTGACGGCATCAAAACTGTGATTTTTTAAGTGTAATTCCTTTAAATTCTACGTATTTGTATCGCGAGTTCGCCCAAGCCCAGTCGGTTACTGTCCTACATGCAAATGTATATACGATCCGAGGAACGGTGGTCGAACCACAGAGTTCACATGTATTCTAGAGCTACATTCAAGAACTAGCAAATAAAAAAAATATATGAAACACAAGATAATACATACCATCGTCGCCAAAATGAGTTTTGGTTGATCTTGCTCTTTTTTTTTTGAGGCTGAAGATGTAGGTTTATGCATTGATCGACCCATCGTGTAACGCTCACCAACAGTTTCTTCTTTAAAATGGGGCTTTTTTCAACCAAGCTGAAATCTGATTGGCCAGTTGCCCATTAAGGAATTTGTCCTTGTTCGCATTACGTTTTTAATGTGTGATATTTTGTGGGGAAAAACTCAAAGCTTTTTGATCAAGACCAAAATTCTTCTATACAAATACCATAATTTTAACAATTCTTTACTCAAATTCTGTTATTTTTGAAACTTATGTGACTGACATTCACGAATTGTCAATACGCACCTTGAACGAGCCGTCGACGCCATATTGTATATCGAACGTGAGTATTGGTAGCCTTCGACGAACGAGCAAGGATTTCAAAACTTCAGAAAAACAATGGCAGAAGACAGACAGAAATCCAAGAAGCGAAAACGTGGGCCATATATGAGCTATCTCAATAACCCATCTCTTCCAATTCCATCGACTACGTTGCGTCTCTGGTCATCGAAAAGGTCTGGAGGTCTCCATGATCAAGACAGTGAGTGACTACGACCATAACACTTGATGGAAGGTACACCACTGCCAAAAGACCTAGCAGCGATAGTGGTGCAGATCGATTACCGTCGAACGATGTAGATCGTCCTGTCGACGTCGCGATTGCTGAAACGCTTGGTGATTTGAGTTCATTTGATGGTGAACAGTTTTGTGAGACTGACGATGACCACTATTCCGTAGATAATGGAACTGTAAATGACATGGAGGCAAAGGAAAACATCGGCGAGATGGCAACGACCGAGACACAGCGAGTACTATGGACGTACCGGGCTCGGAGCGACGAGGCCGAGGAAGACTCTCCCATTTACAGTGGGGCGCCTATAACAGTTGGTGTTACTATGCTGTTGAGAATTTCATTTGAGATGCGTCACAGATTGACGGGGGAAGCAATGGCAGGCTTACTTACCTTGATAGAACTACATTGTGCTGCTCCAATATTTATGCCGAACGGGGTTGAAATTGATCAGGTCGTTCTTCCTGAACTTGAAATCCCCTATTGAGCGGCATTATTTCTGTATGTACTGCAATGAAAAAATCGGACTGCAGCTTGGGCAACATTGCCCAATTTGTTCCCGGAGTACAACAGATAAAAGTTCAACAAGTTACTTTATAGTGCTGCCACTATTCAACCAGCTGCAGAGTCTCTTAAAAGGTAAGTCATCTTTTTATTAACAGTCACGGGTTTCATTAAGAGCCGACGGTCGGCGAAAATTGACCGTTAACTATGATTTCGCTGGCTACTGTTCTTGAAAATTCATTGCTAAAATATTTTGCCTCCTGAAATGCTTCGGATATGTATCACAGAGCCGTGTAATCAAATAATTCGAAGTTAGGTAGACGATCGTGCAAGTATTGCTTGGGTAGAAGAATAATGAATTGCAACGGACGATTCTATTGGGTACTGCAATTACCGAGTCCTATGGGGAGGACCTTTTTATTAACCAATGAAAACGTGCGTATTATATGTATTCAACCTCCTACGTTCTATTCAAAATGGCGGATAAACAAACAAGTTGTCGCAAGGTCAAGCTTCGCTTTACATCTCGGGTTTGGATACAGCATATCAGGGAACCAGAGAAAAGTGATTATACGTGGATTCAAACTGTTTTCGAAGGTACTGAATGGTGTGATTTTTTCGCACAATGCTCCCAATTTATTTAAGTACGAATTTTAGTAGGCCGTCGCCTATTTTAATGATACAATATGAAATTCATACAAATTGTCTTTTCCTCCTCAAAATTTTCACTTGTATTGCTAGTTATATCATGCAGCTTGAGTGTTCTTATCGTAATTTCTTTTCTCAATCCGCAGAATATTTTAATGGACTATATACAAGATCAATTTTACAGGAATTTCCACTTTATTCAAGGATTGAGTAGTAAATTGTAAATCAAGTTCATTCACTCAAATTAATATTCCATGACTTTCAGAGAATATTCAATTGCAAGCAATTTTCCAGAATAGTTTGTTGATGTGTTGAATACCATTTTCAAGTTGTGTCATTCAACATGTTATTTTGTTTCACCAAGGTGACCCAACATTTACTGCTAAACAAACTTCATCAGGTCAATTTATCCATGAGTGAATTGTACCTTTCCCAGGCTTTCCTGAAGTAATGAAAGTGTATTAAATGAGCTGAAATAAGGAATGGGATGGTAATTTTCCAGGGTTTCCAGGGTTTCCAGGGACACCCCTGCACACTGCAATAAAGAGATCGTAGGGCACACTTTAACAATATAGAGAAAATCTGATATAAATAGCAGTGAATTCATTTGCAAATAGGTATTACACATGAGAGCCAGATCTGGAAAGTGCACACACATACACAAAAAATATATTTCTTGATGTAACCAAAAACATATCGCTGTTTCCCTTTCAGTCATCATGACACCATTTCTTCCAATTTTTACATTGCCTCTGAGAGTCTTTTAGTATTTTCATTATTTTTATTGTTATGCCTGCAATGTGACTGCCATTGAAGTTTCCTACATTTGTCTTAATTGGATGTAATTAAAGCTGTATTTTCCAACTGTTAACTCATATGGTATATGTATATACACCATTGAGAACTTCTATGGTGAGTTTTACCATCTGTATGTCTGTAAGTATGTATGTATAAACTTAGTGAGTATACTCTATGGCCGAATTTTAGCCAAGTGACATTCACTCTATGTTTCTTTTTCACTCACCATAGGGATGGACATGACAATAGAAGGGAAGCAAACAACCGTCAGAGCAATACTACTCAGCACAGTATTTGATGCTCCAGCACGATGTAAATTCATGGAATTCAGCCATTTCAATGGATACTTTGGCTGTCCATATTGCTTGACAGAGGGAAGCAGTGTGCAAACCAGTGAGCGTGGACACATGTCGGCCTATCCCTTTAATGAGAGTAGTCCATCAACTGGTCACGGTCAACTGAGAACAATCTAAGAAACAAGGCAATATACATAACAAGCATTTGACAATGGACAGAGGGGAAAACCAAAGGCTGTGAAAGGAGTGAAAGGCACAAGTTGGTTTTTATTTTTGCCTAAGTACAATATGATAGAAAGTATGAGCATAGATTATATGCACTGCGTCTGCCCAGGAATAATGAAGATGCTTTTGACACTGTGGACCGATAAAACACACAAAGATAATTAGCCCTGCTTCAGTGGAAACCAAGCAAAGGTAATTGATGAAAGGCTTTTGAAAATTAAACCTCCACATTCAATAAAACGTGTACCAAGAGGCATAACCAATGATCTTGCTCACTTGAAAGCTTCTGAGTTTAGAAATTTCTTGTTGTTCTATTCAGTTCTATTTAAAGATGAAAATGATGACATGTCATGTGGTCAAGTCAAATATTATGTGAAGTTTTGTCCTGTTTGTCAAAATACCATGCTTTGTGGTACTGTTAGTCAATGTATTTGCCAACAGCATAAATACCTGGCCATAATTGATGTATACTGTGTTCAAACAAATATCACACTTGCTGTTGACAGTATATCTGGCGCATCTCTGCCACACACAATTCCAGTGAAACAAGCAACACAAAACCCTGTTTGCATACCAATCATTAGAATTATTTGTTGTTGTGTTTTTGTTGATTGTAAGAGAGAAGAATGTCAGTTTGTGAGCCTTTTTCCAAATAATGTTGAAAAAAATAATGTACAAGGCCATTTCCTTGACATCATTGTAACGTTACATCCTGGCATTTTTAGCTCCCCTGTCAGCAAAATATACTCTTTCGGAGCAGGTGGTAACTCCTGCATTCAAGAGTTGAAAGATTTTAAGCGAGTGCAACAAAAAGCAAGGTTAAAATAAACTGAACAGTTGCAAACAATTGCAAAACTTTTGTAGGGAAGGTCACCTTCTCCTTTGAGTCATAAAAATAGTGCCTAAAGTGTTGAGGTCAACATGTTTTGAGCTGAAGTGTCATCTGCAATGTAAATCTTCTGTCAATTGTCAAGCTTCAAAGTCACAATAATATACTTCAGATATAACCTTAACGTAGCGTACTTGTTTTTATTCCCCGCTAAGCACTGATATTTACTGCTCATAGTGTACATTGACAATATGGCAATCGGTTCTCTCGGCCTCAGTCTGTGCATTTATTATCAATATTCCATTGTTGCATCAGTGCACTTTAATAGCACATTACTTGTAACTTTTGGCATTTACTTGTTATTTTTAGGGTTTCGAGACAATGGGTCCAAAATCCGATTGTAATAGCGCTGTTTTTTTTCTTCCTCATCCTCTTCCGTCCTCTAAATGAAACTGCCATGCAAACACTGTTACACCTAGGGACTTCTAAACTGGCACATAGGTATCACTCCGCACAAGTAATTTTTTATCACGTGACCTTAACAATGGGTCTCGTGACCTGGCTGCAATTTGGAATATAAACCTTAAAAAATGGCTTTATTTGCATAAAAATTGCAAAATTAAAATTCTGCTCTGGTCAATTTTTGTCCAAAAGGCTATGCTCCCTCATGCAAAACTTCATGGTCAGCATTACTTTTCTGATTTTTTGTGACCTTTGACCTGCCCTATACTTGTGCAGCTGAGCTATGGCAGTGGCTGATTCTGGCCTATGTAAGAGTCTGAGAGGGCTCGTGTCTATTGAACAATGACCTCTGAGGGACCAAACTGCACATCAAAATTTTGGGATGCCCTTGACTTTGAGCTGGATGTCTGATTTCTGGTATATAGGGATAGCTATGAAGTACGATTTTTTTTTGACAAAGTGTCATGTGGCTTCAATGACCTTTGACCTCAAATATTACTTTATTTCCATAGCTCAATAGCCACAAATGCTCCACCTTTCATATTGGTATCGTGGAAGACATTATGACACCACATCATGTACCTCATTAACTATCTGGATATCTAATTGTGGGCAAGCCAATAGAGTTAAAGATGTAATCTTTGGTACACAAGGATAACTATAGGATACAATTTTTTTGACAAAATTCCACATGACCTGATGACCTTTGACCTTATATATATATATATATATATATATATATATATATATATATATATATATATATATATATATATATATATATGTGTGTGTGTGTGTGTGTGTGTATATATATAAGAGGTCAAAGGTCATCAGGTAATGTGAAACTTTATATATATATATATGATTCAGTATCCACAAGTGCTACACCCTTCATCTTTGGCATACTGAAAGACCTTATGACGCTATGTCTTGTACCTCATTAATATACCATACCCTTTAGAAATAAAACTTCGTTCACCTTTTATGAATGTACCCATAAAAAAAAAAAAAACTAAGTCAGAAATACACATATTGCAAACATGTTAATCTCACACTATGCACTTGAGTTTCAAAAACTGACCATGGTACAGAAATTAAGTTTGAAATCGGCATGCTTCCAACATGTATACAGTGCATGACTCGGAATCAGATCTCAGACTTGCACGTATCAAACATGTATGCAAAAATATAGCATGTTTGGTATATGTATACACAGCACCAAGGGAAGTGTCCTTGGGCATTATCACTTAAATAGCTATTTGTAAACACCTTGTGTGCATATTGATTTCCAACTAACATAAACAGCTCATGGATCTGGCATGTTAGTAGCTGGTTTTCCATTGGTCATTTCGGTAAGGGAATTGTTCCCCTTCTGCCCTGTATATCAGCTACCTGTCTATCTACTTATTACTTCTAGAATTAGAGGTCATTGTCGAGAACAGTAAGCAAGATAGTTCAAGTGTTGAGAAATCTGATGATTTGAATGATCAGTCTGTGAATACTGGTGACATGAACACTAATTGTTATCCTAAGAGGGAGCGGAAAACAACTGAGTACTATGGAATTACTGGTATGAATAGAAATGGCTTGCTAGGCTGAGGTGTAACATTAGGTTGCAGTGATACTTGATACTTTTGTACTTGAGTTGTTATTGGTTTAACAAGTGATGTGGTAATGTAGACCACTGTTAGACAATATAACTTTTGTTTTACTTTGAGTTATTAGACTCTTGGTGTAGTAGTATAGTTCTACACACATACACACATAGACAAGTAAACTTTTGAATTGTGCAAAGCTTTCTTGTTATAAGTAAGTGTTGATATAACTGTGGTATTAATCTGCTTTCAGTATAATAAAGATTGACCTCGAATCATCTTACAGTAGACGTCCCTGTATATTTCCTTTAAAATTGTCAAAAACCTGACATGAGAAAAAGGATGTATGCCTTGGCATTGTGTTGGCCTTCAATAGTAGATACAAATTATTGTTCTTCTTTCTTTCATAAGTTTTTCTGCGTATTATAGTCTAGACTCCGCCAACTGCAATTAACATGTTTTTAGGTATATCAATTACCTATGTGTTGGTGATGTCTCACCTTGTGATTAATTTATGTTAGTTGACCACTGCGGGTTGCTACTGTATCACGGCTACTACCTTTTTAGTTCGAATCACATTTTCAGGGAGTGATTGCCTGATGATTACTTTAATTGTAATTATCACCAACTTTACATGACTGACGCTATAGATTGGCTAACGCTGGACAACGGACATACTTCCCTTTTATTTTGATGTTACCAGACCGAGATTTTGTTGTACTACAATGGAAGACTCTTGCATGTAGGCAAGGTTGTTGCCCTGTTGGTAGGATTCAATGGTAGGCAGTGGAATTTTCGGGGGACCGAAATGGTCGGGAAAGGGGGAATGTCATACAGTGACGTCGTGTTCCTATGACAACAGATGCCATGCACATGCCCCAATAGGACTTCTTGTCGATATCTTGGCGTGTAAGGACTACTTAAAGTGGCGTGACTTGCAGTTCTTGTCACCCCTTGTGAAATTCGCTCGGACGATTGAGTTCTATTGACTGAGATCCCCTCGTATGGCGGCCGTGAGTGGTCGGAGGCTGGATCGATTTGGCCTGTACATGGCGGAGATTTTGGTGCGGCTTTGAACCGGTAGCAATCGACAATGCTGACGAACCTGGTTATTTCTTTCTCTGGTGAGTCGGATCGGGGATGCCAGTTTGGCTTGGAAATTCCATGACAATACGTTATCAGTTAGTAAAAATTACTAAGTTATCCGTAAATTTTACTACGTTGCCGTTTGCTACTACGTTAACAGTTGATTTACTATTAGTCTGGTGACAAAACCCTGATTTTTGGTCGAACCCAAAAATTTCGGCCCCACAATGGTTCTTGGTGGTTTCTGTATCTTCAAAGCCTACTGAATCAGGATCTGCATGGTGCAACCCTGGCACCCTTGGGCCTTTTAATATATTCAAGATGGCCGCCAAAATATGTACATGCACGGTCCCTCCACAAAACGGTCAAGAAGCGCCACTACTTTCTTTTGTTATAGTCCGGGTTTCGATTGGGCTGTCTGTTGATTTTACTGATGGGGATAATCCCTGATTTTCATGTGCGGGGCGGAAGGTGTTAACAGTTACGTGCATAAAATTATCGTAAGCAGAAACTTAATTCTCCCAAAATGCATTCTGATTATTGTATGCGCATGCGTCTAAAAGGTCAAAGTTTATTTACATCTGCGTCTTCTGAGAGAGATCACGTTGAGTGACGCAGCGTGAGTGACTTTATGTACAAGTTCGGAGACGATTTCATCAAATTTGACGACTCCAATGTTGATTGGATCTTCATTTTGGAAGATGAAAAATCCACGACAGAGAGTTGGGCGCCCAGGCATGGGGAGGTTGTGTCATCAAAACATATCGACACTTGTAGGGTTTCTAGGAAATATAAATTTGGCGGTCTGAGAATTCGAAAGGTCGACTAAATCAAAACATTGGGTTCGGCAGTAACATGCGTTTATAGGAAAGAACAGATTCCGTAATGAACATGATTGCCTACTTTTGAGAAGACTGAACGATCGATAGGGATGCACTTGACACATCTAAACGATCGATAAAGGAGAAAAAAAGGGGGAAAACATTGCAATATTACCATAACGCCAACTCTCAATGGGTCGACGCACGTACGACGGGCGCACTTTGCAAAAACAAGGTCATCGTAAGAATTCCTTGATTTTGTGTATGCCTTGATTTTGTGTATTGAATTTTGTTGAGAATTATTAAAATTTCAAATTGAACTCTCAAAGTTTTTGAACTGAGGAATTATCATGTTAAATCTATATCAAAAGGGAGTTAAGGATGACATTTCAGGATTTTCCTATGTAATGCAGATACGACTCGTCGATCCCAAGCGACGCCATTTTGTTTTCAGTTGAAAGTACAAACACGTCGAAAAAGACGAGTTTTCCTGTCGAATTAGGTTTCAAAATAAGAACAGAACACGATTCCCTATTTTTTCGAAGTCTTTGCCTTGTTAGGACGTGCATGACTTACTTTTTTGATAAAAGGTGAAAAAGCAAACGTGAGCGTAAAATTCACAGCGTTTCCGAAATGCATGGTGTCGGTCAAGATCACCTCATGGCTGAACTCAACCGTAAAATACTATCCAAGATTTCTCGATAGTGACCTAGATCTTTAAGAACATTCCAACTTTTCCCCACACAGAAACTGGGCAGTTTGGATTATTCATACCTATCTTAATCCTACTGTTCGTAATGTTTATGTCTTAAACACATCTATCGAACACTTTTAACACCTTTTCCGGGCTCTTTAACCCGGTTGGTCAAAATTGGCTGTTCTGGCCTTTTTGGTCACCCCTCTTAAAATGCTTGGATAGTTGACTTGGAAAACAATTAACATTAAAAGTTTCATTAGCAATTAAGCCAAACACCGGAAAACACAGAAAACATGGCTCATTACGCGTTCTCAGTAGGTGAAAAAGTTGAGGCCCTCGATGACTGTTACTGGTGGACAAAGGGTGCAGTGAAGAAAATAGTTGAAGTTGAAGAAGGACTGTGTCAGTATCTTGTCGGTTTCAATGGTTGGTCAGCAAAATGGGACAGAATTGTCGATGAAAATGAAATAAGGCCGCCAACAAAAGTAAGTAGCACCTGACACTTTCAAAACGGTATTTATGGTGGAATTCTGGAGCACAGGCTAATTTTCCAAATCTACACACATTTAAGAAACTGCTCGCAGTCACCCATATAATGTGGTATGGACGTTGTACTTCTAGAGATGCAGTAGCATATGCGCGTGGTGAGATAGTGTGCATGAATGAATGTGTTTTCGCCGTTGGGAAACGACGCGATCACATTTCAATTGAACATGTGTACACCCCATATCCGAACGACTGATCGAGGCACAGCACAGGCTGGTGTTACACTCGCCCTGCGTACAATGCAGAATCCCGTAAACAGAAATCACTCTGTTTCCATGTACATAAGACCTGACTTTTCCAACTGCGAACGCACGTACGCGTACAGAACACATGGCATAGTACGCAGGGCTATAGGGTCCAAGCTCTGCGTACAGGTCTGTGTGAAAATTCAGTTTAGGCTACCCTCGGCTTTTCCTGTAACCGCGAGTTACTGGTAGTGGTAGCCTGCGGTAACTTATGCACTCAAATACGATCACGGACGTACCACGCACGAACAAATACCACGATAGTAAGCTTACGATGTTGTGTTGGCCGCTGTGTGCATGTTTCATTCACAGTGTTACCGACGAACATATCACTGCACACGGGCACGAGCTTTAATAGGCGGCTTCAAATTGTCCCTTTTCAATGAACGTTAGTGTTGTATTTGTAATGACATGTGTGGAACCAACTAATTTGTCATGCTTTGTAAAGAGTAAATGACATGTGTGGAACCAACAAATTTGTACGCATGCTTTGTAAAGAGTAATTTTAATTCATTGCTCTTGTGTGGGGGGTTGTCAACCTGATGTAATCGCAAATCCTCAGATTTCCATCTGATATAAGTATGTACGTAAACAAGAAGAGTAAACTCATGACTTTTAATAGACGGGGTGGCTATGACCAATTTGCAGCCAGATTGGTCACAGCCACCCCGTCTAAGTCTGTGTGGGGAAAAGTTGTCATGAACTGTTTTACTCATCTTCTCATGGAGACACAAAAGTCTTCAAATACATGCGAAATAGTGCAGAAAGACGAAAATAAAGTAGATTGATTGACCGAATATCATTGGATACCGGAGCGGAATCGTATCACAAGACGCTGTTGAAACAGGACGCTTACATGCCTATGACGTCATTCGCTTCCCCCGTCCACGGCAACGCGGACTGTTGCAACTGTGTAGGTGATTAGCACCTTTAAACAGAAGCATTTCTTGACCGTTTTGTGGAGGGACCGTGGTACATGGTAATATATCTCAGCTCTATGAAATGTTATCAAAGTGGTTCTGGTGTCATTTGCAAGGTAAACAGTGCCAAGGAATTTATTTCTTTCATTGCCAAATATGTGCAAATCTTAATTTGCATAACAATCCAAAATGTCTGACAAAATGACCTTCAAAACAGGTAAGATGCCATATCTCAGCTAAATGAGAAGATGTTGGATACATTATGGCCTCTTTTGCCAGGTAAATGGGGTTAAGTAACTCATATCTTTCATTGACTGATATGTACAACCCTTAATTTGCATAGCAAATCCAATATGGCTGCCAAAACGACCTCCAAACACAGGTAAAATATCATATCTCAGCTCAATGATAAGCTGTTAAAGTCATTTTGGTCTCCTTTGCCAGGTATATTGGGTCAAGCAATTTATATCTTTCATTGGCTGACATGTGCATCTCTTAATTTGCATAAATATCCAAGATGGCCGCCCAAATGCCTGTGTCAGTATGTAACAAGTCATATCTCAACACACAGTGAAACTGATTTTTTTGTCTTTTAGCGTGTTTTACGGGTCAAAGAATTAATATCTTTAATTGTATTTGCTGTAAAATCACCCATGAATATCTGAAATAGATAGTAACATTAGCAGATGGCTGCCAAGCTGGTTTCCACAACAAAGATAAAGGTATACCGTATCTTAGCTGAAATTGCATCCTAGAGACTAATACCTTGGGGGTTCAAGGCTGAAGGATAAGTTTCTTTCGTTACATAAAATGTAAAATATTTTATTTAAAGCCAAAATGGCCACCCAATATCAACTATTGCCACAGAAGTGGATGCCACAAAAAACATTGAGTCATATCTTAACCAACCAAGCATTCTTGAGGCCTATTTTGTTTTTTTTCCACAAAAAAATACCAAGATATATCTTAGCTGAAATTGCATTCTATAGACTAATACATTACATTTTCGGTCGCAGACTTTTCATTCCTTGTTTTCTGAGCTGGAAAAAATCTTCCTTATTATGGCGGAATTTTATCTCACATAGTCGCTATAATGGTTGCCCACGAACAATACACCATATTTTACTTTACTCAGCATTGTTGAAACAAGGTTATATGTGCTTGGGTCAATTTGAGAGGTCTTGGAATTCACATTTTTATTCATAAGTTGTCAAACCATCCATTTAAATTAAATCACAATGAACTGTATCTTTCCATACAACATGAAGCGTCATTTTGTCATTTGCCAATCAGCCAAAGTGAATATTGTTGCCCTTGAAATATATGACCTCAAGTGGGTGTGGCAGAGGTCTTCTACGGATACCTTTATTACTGTGGGCATAGTTTTCTGATTTCTCAATGAAGATGCTTGTCTTTAGCCACTTTTGACAACCTGGTTACATGTCATCCGTCAGACGTTGTATCCTAAGCTTTGCAACCGTCATACTGCAAATAAGTCTGTAGTTTCTGCTATAAGTGTAATTCATAGGCAGCAAGAATACCAATCTCTTGCGTTGGACACAATTTTAGAGAACTTTGAGCAGGTTAATTGCATTACAAACACCACTGTTAGATTTAGTGAGGTGTGAGTTTCATCTTTACCGATCAAGCATTCTTAAGGCATATTTTGATGAGTACGGTAAAATTTTATTATGCGCAGAATTTGAAACTTTATTTATCTGACCTTAAAGAAACTTTCAAGAACATTACAAAAAGAGGTAGTGTATCTTATAATGCTAATAATAGTGTCAAAAATATTATATCATGTCTCTATTTACTGAGTAGCTTGCGAGACCGATTTGTGTGTCTTTGGATACATTTGAAGGGTTAATTGTATATAAACTGTACAATCCAACATATATATCAAACGTGAAGTCAAAACATCATCGATGCCAAAAAAGAGAGACGCAAAACAGGTATGTAGCCTTAACTTATATTATCATATTGTCTTTGAGATTGATTTTTAATCTTTGGCCGCATTTTAGGTATCAATGAACTTATTTTTCCCATTACATAAATTGTCTACGTACCATTTATAAATTAAATGGAAATGTGGTTGCTGGAATAGCTGCTATATCATATAATATGTAATACTAAAGCTGACTGAGTATTTAACGAAATTGATTTTGGTGGCATTTGGAGGCACGTTTTATGATACTTATCTGTAACAATGTACCAAAATACTTATTTACAATTTTTGACCAGAACTGTAAGATTCGGTAAGATTCTTGCACAATATCATATTCATCGCCTCTGTTACTAGCCGGGCCATTTACATTGGCAGTTTCTTGTTATACCATACTCGCAGAAATACAGATGTCACAGCCAGTGGAGTTAAAGCGCACCTGAACATTCCTGTGGAATATGGTGGGTCAACTGCACATCGATTCGGAATGAATTTATGCACTTCTGAAGGAGCTGGTTAGCCTTGACTAAAAGCTAAAATGCAAAGTTATTTGACTGATTCATCTTTCAGTCAACCGAAGTCACATAAATCCGTTTGAGACCTTGGATCTTTCTTCACTATATCGTTTCTTATATATGTATAAAGTAAAGTAAAGTAAGCCTTTATTGAGGTCGAATCCCAATTGGGTTCTTGACCATAAAGTTCAATAAAGGTTTTGTAAAATCAACAACAAGAGTATTAAACAAAAGATATACTGGTATATGTATAAATATGAACATCTATATATGGGGAAATTACATGTTCATCAATATTTAATTTTTTCATTTTTCTTGTCTTAGTTTATTTACATTTATATATATGCTTGCCAGTTGTTATGCTCATTACTTTTAGAAGCAGTTTTAATGTGTTACGTCTCAAATGGCTAGCACGTAAGCCACTGCACCATAACAAGACACATCATTTACACCAAGCAGTTGTGGCTCTTTGTCTGCATACATTTTGTTTGTTGGTATGTTTCTTATCATGGTCCAATAAAAGCTTGTACAAGCCATCAAAACAGTACAGGTTGGTCTGCAATGCATCTATTGAAGAAGAAACGTGATATGACAGGAAACACATCAGCAATGTTATGTACTTTTGTTTCATTTTGAGACACAAGGAAAAATGCACATGCTCATCAGTATAGACCTTTTGATGTCAGGTAGTGGATTAGAACTTGTAATGAAGATTGCTTTAGGAGGTGTATATATGTGTAATTATTAAAACAACAACAATTCAATTAAATAACGGGTAATTTTACTGTAATTAAACTGTTCAAAGCGCTTTGGATGGGTGCCAAGCGCAAAACATTGGCATCCTTGATGTCACAACAGATGACCCTAAAGCAGAAACTATAAAATTGTTTGCAGCATGACGGTTGCAAAGCTAAGGGACCAACTTCAAAGGTATAACATGAAATCTTGTCGCCAAAAGTAGCAAAAGGCAAGTATAAAAGAATAATATAATTCATGGAAATGGATGGTTTGACAATTTATATGAGTGAAAATGTAAATTTGAAGACGTCTCAAATGGCCCCCACCCCCAAACACATACAATTTTATTTCGAAGATGCTGGATAAATTATAATATGGCGTGTTTTTTAGGCATAAATTATTGCGACTATGCAGGATAAAATTCCTCCATAAGTAGGAAGATATTTTCCAGCTCAGAAAAACAAGAAATAAAAACTCTGCGACCGAAAATGTAATGTATTAGTCTATAGCATGCTATTTCAGCCAAGATATACCTTGGTATTTGTTGTGGAAAAAAAACAAAATAGGTCTCAAGAATGCTTGGTTGGTTAAGATATGACTTAATGTTTTTGTTGCGTCCTCTACTGTGGCCATAGTTGATATTGGCTTTCAATGAAATATTTTACATTCATATAACAAAAGAAAATTATCCTCCAGCCTTGAACCCCTAACGTATTAGTTTCTAGGATGCAATTTTAGCTAAAAAACGGTATACCTTGATATTTGTTGTGGAGAGCAGCTCGGCAGCCATCTGCTAATGTTAGTCTCAATTTAAGGTCTTCATGGTTGATTTAACAGCAAATATAACTAACGATACCAATTCTTCGACCCGTGAAACGTGCCGAAAGACATCAAAATCAGTTGCATTGTGTGTTGAGATATGCCTTGTTATATACGGACACATGCATTTTGGTGGCCATCTTGAATATTTATGCAAATTAAAGGGTTTACACGTAAGCCAATGAAAGATATGAATTGCTTGACCCAAGACACATGGCAAAGGAGACCATAATGACTTCAACAGCTTCTAATTGAGCTGAGATATGATATTTTACCTATGTTTGGAGGTTGTTTAGGCAGCCATTTTGAAATTTTATGCAAATTAAGGGTTGTAAATGTCAGTCAATGAAAGATATAAGTCACTTAACCCCATTTAACTGGCAAAAGAGGCCACAATATATCCAACATCTTCCCATGGAGCTGAGATATGGCATTTTAACTGTTTTGAAGGCTATTTTGGTAGCCATTTTGGATTGTTATGCAAATTAAGATTTGCACATGCTGGGCAATGAAAGAAATTAATTCATTGGCCCTGTTTACCTTGTAAACGACACCTAAATCACTTTAATAACATTTCATAGAGCTGAGATATTACCATTTATATGTTTGGCTGCCATCTTGGCGGCCATCTTGAATATATTAAAATGCCCAAGGGTGCCAGGATTGCATCATGCAGATCCTGATTCAGTATACTTTCAAGATACAAAAACCACCAAGAACCATTGTTTGGCCGAACTTTTTGGATTTTGTGCTTCGGCACCAGACTATATGTTATCGGTAATTTTACTACGTTATCGGGTTTGATACCTTATCAGTTAGCTACTACATTATCAGTTGTAACACAGTGATAATTTAGGACATTATCGAGGGGTGAACCTTAGTTTGAGCTCGGACTTAACTACCGCGTTCGTAGTATACGTGAACGCATCGAAATATAGCGACGTCGAAAAACACACTCTATGAGGCGACTGTAGGATTATTTTTTAGGTAATATCCTATAGCCTTTGTGTATTTGTCGTTGAATTAAACCATTTAGTGGCGTGTCCTATCAACCGGATGTGGTAATAATTGTCAGAAGGAGAAGTGGTGCTTTTGCTTGTCGTATAGCGAAAAGAGAGCATTAAAAAATGATTGACGGCACTTTCAGGGACAATGCAGATAGACTTGTCTCCAGTTGCCTGGCTGTGCTCGGCAGCTGAGTAAGGCTACAGGTTGACCAAGTGACTCTGTTGGCTTAGGCTTTCACCCCGTGATTACGCAATAGCCTACCATTAGCGTGACAGTCTGCTGATGTTTAGTCCTTCAGTTTATCATATGTTTGATACTTATGTGCCTCAGAATTGGAGCAAATTTAAGAAGCAGACAAAGCAGATGCCAAGTCCCTTAGGATACTCCCATAGAAAAGTTGTACAAACCTGCGACCCCAAAAGGGTCATTTTTTAACACACACAAAAGATCCCTAAACACGGATCGATTTTTCGTCCTTAAAACCCTAAACATTGCTTGATAACAAAGCAAAGGTCCTGTTCTTTAGAAAAACTTTCAAATTCAACTTCATAAAGATGAAAATTTCCAGAAATTGTAAAGAAAAATCCTTCTGAAGGAGTCGTATTTTTTGAATATGGCAGATGTTTTCAAAGCGAGGGACACACATATCAAAATATAAAGAGTACATCCCCCGCACTGGGATAGTCAAGGGACCAAAGAGAAACCCCTAGATGTGTCACCAAAAAAATTAAAAACCATGAAGACAAACCATGAAGGCAAAATTCAAACGACGTCGGGAAAAGAAGATCATGCCATTCTTCGATTAACTTTGTGAAATTTTTGGAGATCAACCGGCGATAAATCTACAAGCGATATTCGTTATTCCTGTGATGCCTAACTAACCGTATAGGACGTTTAAGTCCGTGTCAGTTTCAAAACAAAGACCTAAATTTGACCGTGTGGGCGCACATAGCTTCCTCAGGCTAATCTTCTGTATTTGCAAAGAGTCAACACATACCCTTCAATGCCTTAGGAACTCACAGTGAGAGCAAGACATTAGTCAACCCTATCAATAAAAGGTTTGATTTCCATACAAATTTATCGAAAAAAGCTTTTATTTCCTTTTACGCGACACTAGACAAAACGCTTGATACGTTCAGTATATATATATATATATATATATATATATATATATATATATATATATATATATATATATAATATTTATTTATTTATTTATATATTTATATATACATTGATGCATATTCAACACTAATTCAATATCTATATATATCACTAATATTCAATATTAATTGCACATGTAATGTATATCTTTGTATATGGAACATTTCAATACGTTCATATGTGTAACGTATATCTTTGCAGGTCATGAGTATACACGATGCATTCTTTGCACACCAAGTGTCCACTGTGATTTTGCATTTTACCAGTATACGTACGTGTATGCTAACTGTATTTGACACATGTACAGAATCAGTATGTGTGAATATATTGTTGTTTATAAGGCATTTTGCCCAGTCCGATAGAGTTCAGTCTTACTCGTTTTCCTGTTACAAGCTTAGATTTATCATGTAGCGCTCACTTTTGAATATCCATCCCCGCAGCAATCGACTATCTCGTTTGGTAAATAAATGGCTCAAACCCTTGGGGTAGATATGGTTTGCTTTCGAATGACAAAGTATAAACGCCATATTTTGAGAAATAAAAAAAAGCATCATTAATGTGGAAGAACTAAGGTAGAGTCAGCTGTGAGCCTGAAAGTAACACGACAGTAATGATGACAGTTTAATCAGATTATGTAAAAGGGACGCCAAATGAAATAACAAAACGATAACAATATGCAAATCCCCGCAATCTGAGGTGGACGCCAGCTAGTATAAAATGCCACATCCATCGAGAAATGGTATACGCCAACTATTAGCTAGATATGATAAAAATGCAATGCTTTGTATGAAATCTGTTGTATTTTATACAAGGGCATGTCAGAAACTTGAAACGGACTTTTAACAAAACAAATATTGGGACTCTACAGCTGTAACAGTCATATTTTGACGGCCAATGCACAATCACAGTGTTGCCGACTTGCATATTACAATATTTCACTTTAAAGCCTAGTTAATTACCCTTCTGAGGATACTCATAAGCCAGGTTATATTCAAAAGTAAGCTCAGCAGATGACTTATAGGAAGACAGGTTTTAAAAAAATGCATTCAAGTCGACAACACAGTGATTTTGAAGTACCCTTCAAAATATGACTGTAACAGCTGTAGAGTCCCATTATTTGTTCTGTTAAAAGTCAATTTCATATTTCTTACATGTCCCTGTACAAAATGTAACAGATTTCATACAAAGCATTGCATTCTTGTTATGTCTAGCTAAAAATTGGTAGAATTTGAGATTGACAGTAGTTTGCGATGTTAAACTTTGGGTATGGGAGAAGTTTTGGTCATATTTTAAGAAAACTGTACAATATATCATATACTGCAATATGTAATCTTAAAAACAGCTTAATTGCCTTTCTCATAATACCAAAAAAGTGAGGTTATGTTAAAAAAAAAGCTCAGCAGATGACTTACAAGAATACAGATTTAACGAAAATGCATCTGGGTCTCAAAATCGTGATTTTGCGGTCCCCTTCAAAACATGACCGTAACAGCTATTGCCTCCTATATTTTTTCTGTTAAAATTCCATTTTGTATTCTAGGGATCCGAAGGCTTCTGAACAATAAAAGTTTGTTATCCTATCTGGGGGGGGGGGTGATCAATTTGCTATGAAATCGACAAAAAATCTAAAAGTAGCAAATGCTAAACGATAACACAGTCGTAGAATGGTGCGTAAGAGAGAGAGAATTCCCTCAAACAATGGCACCAATAATACAAGAATATATTTATCATCATCTTTATTGGTACAAATTTCTCTCCATCTCTCGAGCATATGGTTTCCCTGATCGAGTGATGATAATATACATGAAACTGAATCTAAAAATGTAACCCCCATATTGCATGTGTCAAGATTAAGCTGACCGTTGAATTCATTTGTAAACTTTTACTGGTCTTTGTCTCTTTACTTCTTATAAACCACTCTCATGGTCGTCAAAAAAACTATTTTTTAAACAGAAATTAAACACACAAACAAAACATATTACTTTACGTCTGCATGACAAGGTCAGTCTGACATTACAAAACATAGTGTATTGTATCGTTAAAGGTACTTTCCTTGCGCGAGATGTACGAGATCAGCGTTTCTGAAAGGTTTACAATCGAGGTGTCCGTTCGGGAATTTAGTAGTAGTAGTAAATGTCTTCCCGTGACGGGCTTTTATCAGATTTCGTACTTTTTGAAAATATGTCAAGACAGAGTATGTTAATCTAGTCTCTGTCCTTGTGGCTTCATAATTTAAAAACACTCAAAATGTACAAAATCGTATTGTAATATATTGTTGACTGTGTGGGAAAATGTAGGTCAAATTAATTTTATTATGGAAATGAAAAAGAGAAATCAGATTCCTATGGTCATTGTTTCACACAAGCAGCAATATTGTTTTAAAAATTTTCCCTTTCGCTTCTCAACATTCCACGCTAAGGTCATAATAGGGGTAATAGTGTCACTGTGATATACAGGTGATTAAAAACTGACAGTGAGGGCGTATTCGTACGTTATTGAATAACAATACCCGAGACTCTATATGGTTGACGGACACTTCAAATAATGAATACTTATTCTCGAATTACGCCTTCGTTGGTCGCGATTATCGCAGTTTTCATACTCTTAAAACTTTATGAAGGTTAGTACTATATTGTTCTTGTGAAATTTCTACAATTTGAGTATATTAGCTGTGCATATAAATGGACGATTGTGCTTCTGGTATGATCTTAAACACCTACCGTCTAAATCTAAACCATGTCCTTGTTATGCTAGTGATTTATGGTCGTGTTTGATTTTTCCGTACATAGAAAAGACCGAGGGCTAGAGGGGGACTACATGCACCCTTAAAGGCCAGGGACTTGATACCCGGAATCAAGTTAATCCCGTTCTTTTGCTACACATAATACAAAAGGCAATGCTTGTATCAAATCTGATTTGTTTGTCACAAAAGTATATCACAAATATGAAATTAACTTTAACGGGAAGATAACATAATTAAGTAGCCATTTTGATCATTTTGGGAGGGGTACTAAGATATTGCAAATGTATGTGTTTCAGCAAATTTGCCATACCTAAGTACCCTTCCAAATACGATCAAAATGGCTATAAATTCATATTATATTCCGGTTAAATGTTCAATCATATTTGTTACATACTTTTCAACAAAACGTAGATTTCATAAAGGCATCGCGTATTGTATAAAAAGTTAAAAATTTGTAAAACATTGGTAGTCTGAGATTCGCTGTAATATGCTGTGCACATTTTGGTGTGTAGGGTTACTTTTTTCATTTTACATGAAAACTATAAAATATATTGCGTATTACAATATGTCACTTTAATGACTAGTAAATTACCCTTTTAGATATACCTAACAAGCCAGGTTATGCCAAATAAAGATCAGCAGATGATTATAAGAAAACTAATTTAACGAAAATGCACGCGAGTCGGCCATACTGTGATTTCGCGGTACCCTTCGAAATATGACTGTTACAGCTTTAGAATACCATGTTTTTTTCTGTTCAAAATTATGTGTATAATATGATGTTATCTATGACAGTAAATTTCGATGTAAGTTTTGGGGTATGGTATACGTTTTGGTCATATTTCATGAAAAATGTACGAGATATTAAGGGTTATCACACCAAGTTTTGGCGATACCGCGTCCTATTCGAGTAATGTGTCCATATTTCGACGAGCTGAGCAGCAACGAGTCAAAATGCCGGCCACACATCAGGAGAATGCCACACGTCAGGAGAATAGGACGCGGTATCCCCCAAACCTCATGTAATAACTTCTTTATCATACATGCATGCTATGGTAATGACTGTTTTCCTACGGACGTTCTGAAATTAGCGACGACATCAGCTGAAATAGACCTAGCTTTCTCCTCGCTGTACTCGAAAAAGTTCGTTGCTAAGAAGTGATGACAACCGTGTCACTTCTCAATATTATTCCGCTGTCGGGCCATTTCACTTCAAGGGAATGTTTATGGTACACTTTTAAAGCGGAATATTTAAACATTAACATATGTTTTCTCAATTTTTTAGAAGATTTATAATGAGCTTAAAATGTCGCTGGACGCAAATTGTAAGCTGAAGAGTGTAAAATTAGAGTGTCTTCGTGTTTTTATACACAACCTCATCCCCTCGAGAAAGTTTTTAGGCCCTCTAAAATCGAATCAAAATATTCGCGCCGCCAGCGTTCGGTTTCAAACTCGATCGACTATGAACAGCCGATCGATCTAAGAGCGTAGAGCTTGAGCAAGCAGCTCTGCTACATCTATGAATGCACTGTGGATTTAATAGCTGTACCAGTCAGTTTATCTCCAAGAATTATACATGTCCTAAGACGTCAGATATTAAGAATTTCCCATCTTGGAAAGGAATTTGTGGGCGGATTAGGGAGCCGTCATTATTTACGGCCTGGGGGGTCGGAGGAATTGCTTTTGAAACTCCAAAATTTCGAGTAACCCCCCCCTGCCAACCATGACGTGTTTGAGTAACCCCCCTCTCTGCTACAGAAAATTTGAGTGACCCCCCTCCCTCCAAAAAAAAAATTGGGAAAGTTAAATATCTATACAGTAAAATGGATTGCTGCTGCGATAGGCCCTGTACAGACCCTGATTAAACCCTGTGGTATAGGTCTTTGTCGGAAGGAGGTTCCAATTGCTGTTGCAGGGGCTGATGTACAGGTCTGTATCCAGTGCTCTGGTGACATGCAGTTATTCTGTAGGATTTTTTTTCAAGAGGAGGAAGATGTGGTGCGAAAGCACCACAAGAGACTGCATAAGCGGTCGCGGGGGGAGGTCAGGAGCTTGGAGCTTTTGAAAATAGAGATTAAGATGGTGTTATTTGGTGGCACTTGGGGAGTATTTTTTTCGTACAAAAAGCTCAAAGGAAAATAAATCTGAGACAGTATTCCAAAACTTATACTTCAGTTCACTGATTTCAACTATATTTTTTGAAACCGAAAAAATAGCGACAGACATACATGTATTCACATTTATTATTTATTATTATTTTCCTGCAATGAAAATGGGTTTGTTGTCAAGGCATTCAACTGGTTTTAAACTTTATAGCATCAGAATAAGCTTGCTTTACAATTTTCCCCTATTGGTAACCTATACAATGTAGAATATAGAAAGCAGACGTTTCTCATTAATGATCAGGCAAGTATATCAATCTTTAATGAGGAAATACTGAAAAATGTACTCAGTACTAGCCTCCAACATAAGGCTTGCCACGTCGAATAGCTGATCATTCTCGTCTGAAGATCACAATAACATGAAACACATAGTGTAATGAGATTTAAGTTTCTACTTGAAACCACCTGTATTATGATTTTTATATATATA
>LD349379.1:69711-83410 GCA_001465055.1 Ptychodera flava | reverse complement strand
CCAGGCCATAAATAATGACGGCTCCCTTAGGGAAAACGCGAAGAGAGTTCACAGTAAGCAGTACCATCGTAACTCGATTGTTATTGTGTTGCTGCATGCACGAATAAAATATTTGATCGTCTGCTCGTATATGTTCGTTACTGGCTTGCCTGAATAGAACTAAACGTATTTGAAGATCCTAAAGTTCTTAAACGGAAATTTGACTTTCCGTCGTATCTAACATTGTGTCCGACCCCCGCACCGGACGCGATCAAGCCCTGTGAATCTTACTGACATGTACAAATTGGACAATGTGTGCACCTTGTCTGCCGTGAGTATTTTCAGTGCAGTTGGGTTTTTGCGGCTCATTTATGGCTGTAAATGATGTGTTTCACCATCTAGATACTTAGATGCACTGTCAAACGGGACCGAAATCTTCACCATCGTAGACGACATGAAAACACTGCACCGTATGGGACCGGCCGCGAACGATGACAGGTGTCGGCAAAACATACAAATTCGACTATATGATTTTGGTACAACTGTTTTTGTTACCAAAGTGCAATGCCCAGTAAATGACTGCAAACAACAAAATTTTGACGATGATCACAATTATGTTAGTTTGACAAGCCATATTCGCTCAGCTATGTTACATATATGTGAACGTAACAACGAAGGTCACGCATACCAGCGAAAGGTCACGCGCACGCGTCACTGTAAGTAGTTCGGTTACAGTGAAAATATTATTCGTATTTTAACATGTTAAAGTTAGGGTTCATATCAGTAGCGTCTTAACAAGGAGGATGGCAATACAGGCATAGCATGTATGATAATGCATATCACAATATGTCATTGTAAATACTAGTAAATTACCTTTCTAATGATACCAATCAAACCGAGTTAAGTAATAAAATAAGCTCAGTAGATAACATAAAACAAGACAGATTCGACGAAAACGCATGCGTGTCTGCAGTACAGTGATGTTATGTTACCCCTCAGGATTTTATTTTATTTATTTATTACACTTTTAATGAGCGTCCGAGTTACTCTAATGAGTAATTGTCACCGGGGCTCGATAATTAACAAGTCACAAAGCTGGTAAGAATAATTAAATAATATTACAGCGGAATATTCTTTGTTATATATTCTTTCAGAAGCAGAACTCCCCGATAGTCGAAGCTTATCTAATATCATTTGGCAGTGAATTCCATAATTTAGTTGCACGATAATGAAAACTCCGTTGTCCAATATTTAAAGCAGATTTCGGAATATCATGGAACGACCATATATAATTTCTTTGTAAGACTATTAGTAAGAGAATAAGTCTTTTGATAAGATTACGTCCTTTTATTCCGATGACCCATCGTCTTGTTTTGTATAATGGATTAATTCAGAGCACAATTGACTATTGTTGTGTTGTATGGGGAAATACAACAGCACAAAATCTTGACACAATTTTCATATTACAAAAAAGAGCGTTACGTATTCTGTTTGAATTACCTAATGATTACCCTTCAGTCAGTTTGTTTTCTTCGTTAAATTGCATGTCTGTTAGACAAAGACTTGTTTACTTTATGGCAGTGTTAACTTTCAGTTATATGACTGGCAGTGCTCCACATTATCTGTCGACTTTGTTTGTATTTCAGAGTAATGTCCATTATTATCAAACGCGCTCTGCTTCTCGATTCAGAATGTGACTATTATAGCTGTAGAATCCCGATATTTTGTCTGTCAATAATCTATTTAAGCAATAACCCCTATCGCAGGAGGCTATTTTGGCACAATTCGCGACATATGGCACGAGCCTATTGGCAAATGCTATATGGAGCACAGTTCGTATTGAATCCCATGATGCAACACAATTTGTAAGCTCGGAGATCACCATTCTGCCACCGAGGGCGCCGTTACATTTATGAGTAATGCTGTGTCTAAAATAGCTACGAGCTGAAAATTGAGGTCATAGGCGAAAACATGTTTTTCATCCGCTTGAGCAATTACTTCTATGGGATAGTTCAGAAGGCGTGCACGTTTAGTTTCTCTCCGGATCTTTATAGCATGATTCTATCCGAAGATTCATAATATTAAAAAAAAATTGAAGATGACACTGGGCATAATGCTTGATATACAACAATATATACACATAAACTGATTCTGTACATGTGTCCAATACGTTAAGTATACACGTATGTACGCTAATAGAATGCAAAGTGTGCAAAGATCTGCATTATGTATACTAATGATCTGCATAGAAGTACGGTACACAGTACTGTAGATTTCCCATAATTCATTGCGATTTGTATCTTCGGAGATACCCGAGTGAAGTCTACTATGTCTCCCATGTGTAGACAAATTCACATGCTATTTATCAAAATTTTGAAAACGAACTTTTATGCACACAATTCTTCTCAATTCTCATTCTAAATAATTTGGAAAATTATGCATAATTGAGAGAGGAGATAGCATTTATGTGAAATTTGCCAGAGATTGTGTCCTCAGCCATGCAGAATAATGTGATGGAAAGTAGGGAGACTAGTTACACCTGTTTTATGAAACAAAAGGACATTGATTTTTTTGCAATGGAAGTGACAAAAGAAATTTGCGTGCTAAGTTTTCTCAGAGAATGACCCTTCAGTTCGTCATAACTTGCTGCCTAAAAGTATGGCATTTGTAGTACCTACAGAATGTGACTTTTATGGTTGTTTAGTGGTTATTTTCAAACTTTCACTGAAATATCTAAACGCACTTTTACTAGATATTATTTAAAAAATATTATGATGCTACAAACTTGTGCTTACATGCAGAACTGAAAAAGTTTTTAGTAAGTAACCTTCAAGGATACAAATCAAAGAGTAGTGTGGGTAATTTATTGTACCGTGCGCTACACATATCAACGTATTGAAATGTTACATATACAAAGATATACGATGCGTATGCAATTAATATTGTGTTCCACATACGTCAATATACGTAAGTATGCTAAGCGCATATCAAGCATTTTGTCCAGTGTGAGTTTATATTGTTTGACCTTTTTGGGATATTTTTTGCTATCTTCTCTCTGGTTTTTGATCGGCAATACCTGGAAGAGTACGGAAGCCATTGCACTGCTTTGTTTGACTGATTTTTGAAAATTTCATTGCAAATATTTGTTGAAAAATTAGATTTTTGATGATACTTAGCCTTTTTCTTGATGAGAAATGTGGATTTTGAAATACTTAAGACCATATCATCATTTCACAACTAAATACGATCCCAATGATATACTGCATGCCTATGTTGACCCTGTTGTCAAGGGAGGAGATCGAGTTTGAAAAAGGACAGTCAAATCGGCATGAAACATGTATTTCGCCATGTTATAATTTTGGCTTTTGTAAGCACATGGACTGTACTCATGTTTGCGCTCCCTTGTGTCACGACTAAAATCCTACGAAACCATACCATACCACAAGCACCTTCATACGCCAATGACTGTAATGTGTATGTGCCCATATAGATGTTGTACTAGTCTTTGGTAAACATATACAATATTTACGAAATTTGATCAAATGCTTATTTTTACCTGATCCGTGAAATACAAGGGCCAGAGTAGAAAAGGCAGGTACATAGTTTTGCTAACTGTCGACATAGGCTTTTATTTTGACGTGTACATACCTAAGCATATGTGGTAGCCGATACTGATGTTGGCTGGTTACACAATAACAAACGCCAGCTGATAGGGGTATTACATACAGAACTTCACGATCGCTTCAATTGAAAATTGCGACCACTGTTATTTTCATGCGCACAGCCGGCGTCAACAGCTTTGCTGACTTTGAAGGGATGCCGCATCAATTCAGTGCAGCTTATAGTTCGCCAAAATGTGTCTCTGTCTTCGCGATCAGGAATCAGAAATAGCAGTGATTGTGCAAACAAGTTCAATCTTTTAACATCTGTTGAAAAACCACAAAATGTGTCGTACATGTTCCTTGCCGGTAATAAATACATGGACGCATGTACAAGGCAAAATATCCACTTGCAATGAACATTTTTGAGGCGACCGCACTCGCCGTGACTAGACTTGAAGTACACTCTGATCGCGTTGCTTCTGGTTCACATGTGGTTTATGCGTCGCGCAATATGGCGACAATGCAATGTGCAATGCGATCTTCGTGTGTACAAATTGTATTGCATTATGGGTAATATTGCGTACTCTGTTGAGCAAATTGTAAAAAAATCTGGTGTATACTCGACTGCGGCGAGGTTATTGCTATTTTATTATATTAACGTGCTTGTCTTTGTTTTCCTGCTTCGGTATTTTCGTCATTTTAAGCCCCAAAATGCAGAAACGGACGTTTGAGAGATGGAACATCGGAAATTCAGCGCCCGAGAACGAGCATTTTTCTAATTTCGGATTACGTGGACAACAGACGCACATAGTATCCTTCGATAACATATACATTAACTTTGTCAACATTACATTTTATTAACATCCAACACGAATCCTAACTTAGCGACCTGCTGTAAACACAGGAAATGGGTCAAGAATTCAAATCATAAGAACAGTTACAATTTTTTTCGTAAATTTACATAAGGACAATAGTCCTGGTTGTTTTGGCATAAAAAAATAGATTTGTCCAATTTTGTACCGCCTCTTCGATCATCGCAACATTCAGTCTTGGTACAGTGAGGTTAGAGGCGATTTTGTGAACGATGGATAATTTTAACGTCATTGTATTAGTAAACATGAAGTTTTGAAATAATCCAGACATGGAATGACTGCAACTGTGATGAACAGTTTCGCAGATTGTGCTCCCGATTCAGCGAGAGCTGGACTCTGGGCAATTTTCGAAAATGCTGGTTTAGGGTCCCTTTTTACCACTGTGAAAACAGTATTTTCTCACCGTTGGAATGAGCTCACGTCCAATCAGAACGGCGCATGGTAGCATGATATAATATAGTTTATATTTCCGGCAGTCTCCGTACCAAATACAACATTTGCATCTTTTATTACGTCTAGCTAAACATTTGGTTGAATTTTAGATTAACTGTAATTTACAATGTTAAGCTTTTGGGTATAAGGTACGTTTTGGTCATATTTCAAAACTACTGAACAAGATATCGCACATTACAATATGCCTTGTTAAAGAAGCATAAATTGCCTCTCAAATGTTACCAAACAAGCGAGGTTATATTAAAATATAAGCGCAGCAAATGCTTTACAAGAATACAAATGCATGTGGGTCGCAAAATCATGATTTTGCGGTACCTAAATCATGACCGTTACAGCCATTGCATTCCTGTATTTTCCTGATAAAATTATATTTCGTATTGTAAGCCTAAGGATCCCAAGGCTTCTAAAAAATGCAGGTTTGTTATCCTGGGGTTTGCACAAAGATCCGCTGTAGCAAACGGACTATAATATAACGTTTATTCATGTTAGGTATGTGTTTGAAATCGAAATAGATAGTTGTAAATTATTGAACGCGTAAACTGACAATAGTAATGTGTTATATCTCGTTGACAAGTACGTGGGCTCTTGTTGATAATCTGAATTAAGGGCTCAAAAGGTTGACATGCGCAAATCATGTGACTCATATATTTGACAAAGCATAATTAAGGTGTAATGTTCCTCAAAAGTGCCCGACTTAAACTGATGCTCAAACTTTCCCGTAGCAATAATTCCACCGTTGAATTTAAGAACCTGAAAAAAATAAGCGATGTCCATGCCAATTGTGATACAAAAGAAACAAATTTCCCAAATAAGCCTATATTTGATATTTGAAATTGCCGTCGTCCCTGAATTAACTCTATCGAGAAAAAAAGTTGTTATGTATATCATTTCCCCCACACTCATGAGCTGAGTTTAATTAGTCTAAAATATTCTCAAGGGCACTGTCCTTCACGACCTCACAAACTTGAAATCAATTAGTAATATTTGGAATTTCTGGAAATTCAGTAAGTTGTGTAAGATAGGTAGTTTTAGAGCAGTAATTAGCATGTCAAGAAAAGTTCTAGATTATTCTTATATGCTCTTATATAACCACATGAGTATAAATAGGGGACCTGCTCAGCTTGCAGTCAGACATTTTGGGATCGTGTCTCTTGCGTGTTACTTCAAGTCTGAGGAAACTCCAGCAGTATTAATTTAAAGACTTTTCAAAACACCCACTGCCACCCTTGGTTTATAAAGAAATGTTCATTCATCTGATTGACTGTTACAACGCTGAGAGTAAAGCTTTGCCGTCCAAGCTGAGATAAGTAGCCTGTACACTTTTACAGTGTGTATTCTATCCCTGACTTAGAAATTAGTTTTAATTTTCGTAATAAATTTCGTTTTATACTGAAACTGCTTTGTTCACCTTTTGTTTGTTTTCTCTCACATAACAAAATATTTTTTTACTATCGAAAAACTACGAGGGAAGAATGTTTTACAGGACATAAGATTATGAGTTCTAAGTACTCCACCTTTCTCAACACTCTGCACTGAGTTTATTTTTTTCTGAGTGTCGATCCCCAATTTCATTACCATAGCTCTTTGGAAAGACTCTTTGCTTAAACAATAATGTATGTTTGAAGTGCGAATTATTCTGTTCTTGTATGACAATGGCACCGTACGTTGACCAACACGTATAACCATAATTAAAAATTAATAAAATAAGTTAACAATATATATTCACACACACACACACACACACACACACACACACACACACACACACACACAAACACACACAATTCCCTTGCAATGAAACAAAATGTAGATGTTAAGTTTTAGGTTATGGCAGTCGTAGAGAGATCATTTTGTATGCTGATAAACGGACGTACAACTCTGCGATTTAAGGTCATTAATTTTTAATGTTTCCATTTTTAAGGTCTCCCCACATCTACGGAAAACATACTGAAAGTAAAATATGGAAGCAGTGTCTATTTGCCATGTACCGCACTTTGGAATAATACAGGGCAGAACGAGTTCAAAGTTGTCCGCTGGATGAAGGATGAAGGGTATATGAAGCTTCTAGGAATGGTGACCCTTAGAACTGGAAGAAAAATAATCTTAAACAGTGTGAAGCATTCAATACGAGGAGATTATGCACTGCTTATACGCAATATTGATATATCAGACGAAGCATTCTATTATTGTTCTGTATATTTTACTGTTTCCCAGACAGGAACAAAGACTGGGAGATCCCATGTACAATTACTGATTACAGGTAGGATTGCCATTGCATTATATATTTGTCTACGTAAAATAGAGCTTACTAAATTAAAATATAAACTATTAACAATGTTTTCGTTGAATTTAATTACGTAGTATTAGCGTTTGTCATTTGTGACTTTTTCCTGGAAATGATTTTTTTGGGTTTCTTCCCTTTTTGTGATATGACAAAAGAAGATGTAAAATTTCCACACAAGAGGTCACACAGGAAATATATTTCTTGTTTGATTTCTATGAAAATTATTTAAGGAGGCGCACAATTTAATTGTGAATAGTCTCCTAGTCATTAACATTCTATCCATTCAACGTCAAAGCAATTTTACCTCCAAAGCACGTGACCGATCCAAATGCGTTTAGTAAACATTAACAATACTCGCACCAATGATTACATGTTTGAAATTTAAGCTGATATGCTTTGTTTGTTCTTGAGTTTACTCGACATTTTAACAGAAGACATCGGATTTTTCGTATATCCTATATTTTGCCAAGGTTATATGAGCGCTAGCAATTTTTTTAGGCCTGACGGGTATGGCAAATTTGGGGCAAAGTCTGTGTACGGTGACTTGTGTTCGGACACTCTGTTTCCCTTCATTTAGGTGAATGGTAACATCTGTACATTACAATGTTGTGCAGTTACATCGACATTAAAACTTTTTAGTCAGTGAAACTGCTTTTTCGTTGTTTAGAACCTATTTATATGCAACAGATTGTCTAACATTAACACCTGACCAGTACATTACTGAGAAATCTAAGCGAAGTTGGGAACTAGACAAAGAACAGCAAAAACTGAAAAATACCACGACGCTGAAGCCAAGACGAGACGGAGATAACTAGTGAAAAGGGCAAAAAGGTAGTTATGTCATAACAACATGAAGGAAAATATCAATGATATCTGAAAAAAAGCAAAATTTTGTCGATGGCAGAAGGTAACATGTGAGATGCATGAATATTCTATATTGAATAGGACTAGGCAAAACAAAATTACGGACAAGAAAAAGGAAGACACCTTACATCTTGCAGAACATGCTACCTAACTGCCTCTGAGAAAGAACATGCCAGTCAAACGTATCCTCAACTGACTACCACTCTTTATTCGAGGAGTAAAGTGCCGATGACAAGATAAGAGTGAACAAGAAGGAGAATATATCATAAGGGAAAGAACACAAAAGACACCTGTGTTCATAACAATATTGAATCAAGGGTAATTATTCACTCAATGTCTACAGGAGCAATGATGTCATTACACCAAATGGTTTTGAAAGCACGTGTAGTCATCAAAAATGCGAGAACAAACTTGCGCTTTAAAAACGGAAACAAGAATTTTACTGGTTGAGGGATCATGATCATTAATGGAATTTCGTCTCGTTCTAGAATCGCAATTTTAGCTGTAGTATAACGATAATTCAAAAGTGCAAAACTATTTTTCCACGTTGGATTTATCAAAAGACTTTCCTAAAAAAGCATTTTTCATTCCTGACCACGAAAACGGGGACAGTGTTTGCGAATGAGAATAAACAAAGGAGAAAGACAAGGGCATTCTAAAATATGTGAAAGAGGTCATCATTGGCATAACAAAACACAAAATCACTGGATGAGCTGTACCCAGAATTGAACAAAATAAACGAGTAGGTTGCGTACGCGCCATAGAGAAGACGCGTTGAAGATGGCCTCCTTTTTATTTGGAACCGGTTTGAGATACAAGAAGTGAACATTGATTTGGTATTCACGGGAAGTAAAAGCTTGTCTCTTCAAACTGCATTTTAACGTTTATTATTCTCAAAAAAATAGATAAAATCGATATTTCACTTATGCTACCCTTTACAACTTTATAGGTAGGACAATTCAAAATAAGATTGTCATCAGTGCTTTTCCAAATATCTTCGAATGGATACAAATGATGGTGACAAGATTGAACGAAATCCAAATCACTTTCTCATTAAGAAAACTTTTGATTTTTTTCCAATCACAATGGATTGAATCAACCAATATCTTGACAGTATTTGATTTTGTATTATAGTTTTGTCAATACCAGTGATTTTTGTGACTTCATACCCCGTCATTATTACTGATAATGTATCCTATTATTCAGCGTAGCGGCCCGAAAGCGAGAATAACAATTCAAGGTTTCTGTTTGTAAATTAATCAAGGACTGGAAAGAAATTGTTGGGAAAGCCACTAACAAAAAGGCTTCGCCTCGTACATTACGTCGTGCAAAGCTTGCTTTCGTCCATTATTTTATGGGCCTGGAGGGGTAAATAATTGCTTAAATATTTTATCAAAACGAACAGACACAATGTTTTGAAACTGATTGTGGGAGCACCAAGTTTTGTTTTGAAAAGGGTCAACAAATTTGCCAAGTTTTGTCATACCAGCTTTGATGACAATCTTATAATTGGAGCAAAGCAAACTGTTAGATCTCCAGTTCTTGAGAAGAAGACTATCACTTTGTTTTAGAAGGAATATTCTAGGAGTTTTACAAAGAAAGTTGGAAGAGTGTAGTCGTCAAGACTAATTCGTTCAAAATGTTGAGTAACTTTGTTAGCAGGTAATTGAGAGATGTCGTGAAGCAGGATATTTGCACTTCAGTTGAAACTGGCTCAGCTGTTAAAAGATTTTAATTGTCCTGATGACTATGTTGACGAACTTCTCTATGATTTTTTGTAGTTGTGTAATCTACGTTTATGTCTTGTAACCTTTGAATTAAGCCTCAAGTATTTTACACCTCCTGGGTTGATGTTCTTTTCCTTGGTCTAATCGTCAACTGGCTGTTGTGCGAGCTCTGCTTGGCGTGCCCTCAGTCTGTCTGTCATATGAGTAGCCGAATTTGAGACTACCCCCTAAAGCATTATCTTCCTCAAGGTCTCGTCTGTGTCATTTTTATTATACCTTCCCCATCCCCACTCCTGATAATTCGTCTGTCACATGTGAAAATGATGTGCAACAAAGGTCTGGCTTGTAAGAATAGCAACAAGATTCTACGAGAAACAAAGGCAACGAGGAATCATAATTTTGTGTCTCACAATTCCAGCCAAGATCCTGGTACACATGATTGGAATCAGGAGTTCGACCTTGGGATTCAAGGCAATCTAAACAACAGCGTGGTGCAGATTGTGACAAAAACATTGTCAGCTGGTTGGTCCTGAAATTCGTAGGCAAAATCTTGCTTGATTTGTTGCAATACCACACAATCGTGACGTAGTACAGAGATCTTTACAGACATAAGAAAGTCAGGTAGAATATGAGTCGACGGCATCCAGGCCCTGTATCGCAGAGAGAGCAGAAAAGTGGTGCTGGCCATGCCAACATACAAGACGAGGACAGCAACTGCTTGTATGGCGTGTGTCAGAAGAAGTATGCCATCAAACTCTGGCTGCCACTCACGAGCAGCCATGGCGCTTCTTACCCTAGGGTGCTCGGCAGCCCAAGTGAGTGGGAAATCACCCCGGCGCCGGCCACTAAACTTATCGTCTCTGATGATATTGCTGATAGGGATACTCTCTGATGAATATCAAGATGGAGTATAAAAAAATATTAAAGACAGAGACTGGGCCTGAGATGTCGCTAGCTACTATGACAGTGGCAAGAGTTTCTTGCACGAGCTTGTCGAACATTTTCGCATAATCTTCTTCACAATCGTCTGTGAGAATGTCAATGTCCCTCGCCGAAGTATAAAATTGCTGCTCATTCTGTTCACAAAGGCACAGGTGCAAGCACGACAAGCCACCGAGCTGTTCCTGAATGGAGCCATTGAAAGCATTAAAGTGTTGATAGAAGGGATCTTGAACAAAGTCTATGCCAAGCGAATGCTCCCGCAGCGTTTCAGGAAAGAGGCCCGCCGATACCTCACACAGGGCATCGAAAACCAAGACCTCTTTCATCTTAAGGTTGAGTAGATTTTGACTGTGCGTGGACTTTTTAGTTACATGTATGAACTATGCAATGGCAATGCCTGAGATTGAACACAAAGGACGAGTGCAGATTTAAAGACGCTATAAAAGCACAGCTACAGCAGAGGGCGCGGAGACGTTGCTGGTTTAAGTCTACCTGCCGATACAAAATTTAACAAATATCACAACAAATAAGATACTAAACGGAAAGACATTTTATGTAGGAGACAATTTTGTCTACCATTAATCAAGGAAATATGGTTGTCTTCATATGGATGGAAATACTCTGCATGTTAATTATTATTATTATATTAGTGCAAACAATTGCTTTGTCTGTTATCTTGACCTGTGCTTTTTAATCTGTGTGATCTCTTTATATTGTATCTATTGTTGAATATTTGTGTTTAGACTGTGTACACCACAACACATTTCCATTTTCTATATTTGATTAATAAAGGATAATAATAATAATAATAATAATAATAATAATAATAATAATAATAATAATAATAATAATAATAACAACAACAAGGCAGTATTGCTGAAGGCAATGAGTACTTAGGCCGTGATAGAGTAATTTTGAGGACAGTATATACTACTATTCAAATATGGTCTTGAATTTCCTCCTGTCAATTAGGCATTTGATTAACTGGTTATTAAACGAAGCAATGGCATGACAACGGCAAAATATGTCTAGCAACTTTTGTGGAGTGTGAGGCAGGGGTTCTTTATTAAGAGTGGAAATTGCTTAAACTCCTTAAATATTCAAATTACAGCAAATTTATTTTGTTCTTGATGGTAGATGTACTGGACAAATATGTATATTTGAGGTCAAAGGTCATTGAGGTCACGTAACGTTTTGTCAAACAAATTGTATTGCTAAGTTATCCCTATATACCAAAAATCAGACCTCCAGCTCTATTGGCTCGCTCAAAATAAGATATGTGCATAATTAATTGGGTACAATATGTGGCGTCATAAGGTGTCCCATCATACCAAATATTAAAGGTTTAGCACTTGTGGTTACTGAGTTATGGACAATAATGTATATTTGAGGTCAAAGGTCACCAAGGTCACATGATATTTTGTCAAAATGTCTAAGATATCTGCGTGAACCGATGGACTCACTGATGGACTCATGGACGGATATGACCCAATCTATAAGCCCCCTGGACTTTATCCGTGGGGACAAAAAACTGTGTCACTGCATCCTTTAGGCAATATGAATACGATGAGAAACTATGGAGGTGTAAACTAAAAAGTCCTCTAACACGGCCAAATTAGATCGCATTGGGAAACAAATCGACGTGCATCTGTATGGGGTTGGGTACTATTCTTGTGCAAAGTTTGAAAGACATTGACCAGGGCATGTCTGAGATATCTGCGTGAACGGACGGACGGACGGCCGACGGACTGACATGACCAAACCTATAACTCCCCCAGGACTTCGTCCGTGGGCACTAAAAACAACGCAACAGTTATTGCAGCTACACTGGCGGTAGGTTCATATCGAGAGCCCCGTACGGTCTGCCGCCGTCGCTTGAAAACAATCTCATAAACCTGGCCATATGGGCAACTGTGTATGTGCAGCTAGCTGGATGCTTGACTTCCCGGAGAAGGCGAGCTGTCACGTTCAAGCTCAGGATTATTTGTCGATCAAATTTCAGTAAATTTACCTTACCTGGATGAAATTTTGTCTATAGGCTGAAGTTTTGCCGAAGGTTGACAAAATTGCATCGATTTTTCAGGTTCATATCCGACATTTTTGAGTTTTGAGTGCAGACAGAAATAAGTTTTGAGGCAACATGGCTGCGACCTGATGTTGACCCCTAGCCCTGCGTACAATGCTATGTGCTACAGCTAACACACAACATCGTACGCAGGGCTAGCGAGAGAGTTGCCGACATCGACGGTTATTTACGAGAAGTGAATAAAAGACTGTCGTTTTTGGAAGCGATAGAGTAGCTGAGGTAGGGTGGGATACGACTTGGGCCCAAGAACGCTGAATTTCGGCAGTAATTTGGCTTTTACGTCAAGTCCCAAAATGGATTTGAAGTCACCGACCCTACGTATGGGTCTTTGCAGGGCTGTGGTACGGCAATTAGCTGCAGCGGAACACACAGCATCGTACGCAGGGCTAGTTGACCCCAACGTGAAAATGTGTTCGCGATCAAATTTTCATATATTTTTTTCAGAATTTTCGACAAAATCATTGCTTCTTAAATCTTTTGTAAAATATAAAATACTAAAATAAAAATGCGATGTGCCATGTCTCCAGATTTCTAAACTATCGTTCGTTGACCGTTCGACGGAATACTCATTTCGCAAACTTGTGACGCAGTTGAAATTCAATACTGACCGCTAAATAATCTTAATGAGACGAGGTCATTCTAGACATCCTCCAAATTATCCAACCATTCGCGTTAGAGTTCAGCTCGCTTAGAGTATCATAACATTCTTCAGCCTTCGTTTAGATCGACCCTAATCTCTCCCATTTAGGAAATAAATACACAAGCCACCTTGACAAAACTTCATGCACCATCCACAAACGCACTGCAAATCTGTCTTGACGTCATCATCTCCTTACATGGTAATCGGCATACCGTATTTTTTAGCAAAGGAGACACAGAATACGTCGGAG
>LD349379.1:37156-50241 GCA_001465055.1 Ptychodera flava | reverse complement strand
AAAATTGAAACGGCGACATATCGCGACACCCAGCGACACTCTCTTGACGACAGATAGAAATTGACAGGCAACGATCGTGAAGCGACGTTTCGCGTACGTTGCTGTGCACATGTGCTCTAGACCGACATAACAGTGTCGGATTGACAAATTGGACAAACCATGCTTCCTACATCCATGGACAAACTAAGTCCAAGACTGTCCAAGATATGGGCTGCTGTTATAGAACCATATTTTCCAGTGAAGATTAAATAGATTCTCTTTGGACGGCAGTGTAATCTATAGCCCGGCGTACGATGCTATGTGTTCCGCTACAGCTAATCGCCTCGCTCGCCACAACCCTGCAAAGACCCTACGTAGGGTCGGTGACTTCAAATCCATTTTTGGACTTGACGTAAAAAGCCAAATTACTGTCGAAATTCAGCGTTCTTGGGCCCAAGTCGTATCCCTGCCTACCTCAGCTACTCGATCGCTTCCAAAAATGCCAGTCTTTTATTCACTTTTCGTAAATAACCGTCGATGTCGGCAACTCTCTCGCTAGCCCTGTGTACGATGCTGTGTGTTAGCTGTAGCGGCCAACACACAACATCGCGTCCATCAGCTTTCCATTTTGCTTCTTCGGCCCCCGTTTGCGTTTTCTACACTGCTTATTCCTACTGCCGGCAGTCATCAGCCATGTTGGATAGCGTCTCTTATGAAGACGTGCGCGCATGCGCAACATGGTGCGTAAAAATTTACATAATCTCCTCAAGGTATAACGATTAAACGCTGACAGTAATCCGGACCGTTAAAACAAAAAGAAAATAATAACTTGCGCAGTGGTTAGAAGGCCGTGTTTTCACTAAAATTTAAGACATTTTCCAGTACAATGTTATCTCACAGTTTTCTCTAATAAAAAAATCATATTTCAGGGGTTCATAATATGAAATAATCACAAAATCGCTAAAATTTACAAAGGAACCCTAGTCACTACCTTAATTGAACCGATTGAACGTGTATCCGTAAAGTTCGCACAAATGTTAAAAGTCTAGGCCTGCTGGTATCGCGTAAACTGCTTGGTGTTACTTTTCCGACAAACATTTAATTACCCTTTGGCTTAATGATATCCCCCTCTCTCCGTACAGTATGATGCACAATTCTGCGCTGCACGTAAAACAATTGGAAGTCACCCCTATTGACAAAATTAAAATATACAAAACATCTTTTTTCAGAATTCCCACACAGCTTCAATAAACTGTTATTAGATTTCTATATAATACTTATAGCCCCTAAACTTGTAATAATAATAATAATAATAATAATAATAATAATAATAATAATAATAATAATAATAATAATAATTAGTATAATTAATCCTCAAATAATTTCAGTATAACTTAATATGTACGTTACTCAAGCTTGTTTAGTATTCCTACGTATACTTTATAACTACATTACTTCCTCGTATATGGTGTAGGAAACGAAAATTCGGTGAATTTTGCAAGATCTATTTAACTTTGAAATCTATTGAGTGTACCACAGCAGCGTTTGATAAAAAGGCCATCGAATTGGCCGAATCATTAAAGCAATTATTTGAAACATGTGGCATTCTGTCAAACTTGAAAATTATACTTCCTAACTAATGCTCCCCCATGTATTGCATATGCCATCTTTACAATCCTGTATTTTAACCTGGCTATAGGTTGCATGCGTAATAGGGAATATTAAGTTTGGCGAGTCTCTTTTCTCTTAGGCCCTTTTGCATATATTTCAGGGTCTTAACAATATTCATCGATGCACTTCTATCTATTTTTAAAGAAATAATTGCTCGTTTACAACAAATAGAATTAGACCCACGATCGCAGAAGAGTGTTATAGCATCGTGTGACACTGTCATAAACAATATTCTACGGTCTCTCATAAAACAGAGGAGCCACTTGTCTCATCTTGATTTTACATCGAAATTTTACATTACAAATTACAAAACCCTGATATGTTATATTTTCTGTTTTGGCTGTTGCCAGAGATCATTATATCTTTCTTTCACGGATGTGACTTTGTTGTTGTGTACCAGTACTTTGCTGTCTGTTCTGAGCTGTTTTGTGTCTGTCTTTTTAGTAATTGACAATATAATAACGAATTTTGACTTATTGTTGTTGGATCATAGATTCATGTGATGGTGATCTTTCTACAGTGTAATTGCAAATAGTAGGAATATCTGCAGTATTAATGTTAAATATTAAAATTAGGCAAGCTTTAATGATTTGAATTTTGACAACTAACGCTCTTCATTAATTCTGGCAAGTGTTGTCTTCTTCAGGAACAGAAAGCAAAACAAGTTCAACCTCTTCAAGTAAGAGCATTCCTTCAGCTCCAACCGCTCAATCTTTGAGTAATGGAATGTATTACAGTCAAACGGCTTTTACGACCTTTGATCACTATTTAACCGCACTAAAAAGACAAAAAGACAGGGACAGCACTACTATCTCAAACAATGAAATACCGTCAAATACTGACTTAAGGTCTTTTAAAACAGCTAATGGTAAGTTCTTTTTAGCGTCATTCATATACGAAGACTTAACCTTTTCGTTATATATCGCCTTTACTAACGAAAGCGATAAAAAAGACCGAATTTTTCAATCGTTAAAACGTATTTGTGTCTTCCTATTGTCACAATTATTTCATTGAAACTTTACTTGAATTTACGCTTTCGAATTGAAATATACGCTCTCAAAAACCAACTTTAGAAACACAACCATAGTGTAAAACGTAAAAAGTTACATATATTTGATTCATCTCTTTTAAATTCTGACACATGTTTGTGCTTTTTAATGTAAAAGCAAATGAAGTGTGAGATTAACAGTGGCATTTAATACATCTGCTATGCTGTAGGTGTATTGTCATCAACAGCAAATCCGGAACGATTCATCAGTTTGAAAGCTACCAACTTTGATTCACTAGAAGTCCGAGAAAGAACTAAGGAAGAAACAACACCATATATAGTTGGTAATTTGCTGTATACAGGGCAAGATGGTCATATATCCACCTACAATAAACTGACATCAAGATATTCTGTGACTCCTTATCAACCTAGTCAAGGAACTTTAACAGTAAATGTGTATAAAAGTGAAGGTAATGAGTTTGTCAATGTGATGAAATGAGCAAATAAATAATAGAACAATTTATTAATAAAATGCATGTAAATTTCAAACATTAGCAGTACATTCTAACTGGACTCTAAGCCACAAGCAAATTAATTAACGGGTTGTTTTGTTTTATACTTATTATTAAGTACGTTGCTATCACCAAACGTTCTATCCGTAAACAAAAGTAGCGTTTATTTGCAAAAATATTATGCCGATACGCGACGAAATGCGATCATCATGATTCAAGAAATTAATTCAACAATGGCAATGTGTTTACCATACTCAAAAACATTTGCAGGATATTTTTTTCATTAAATATTGTCATTCCATAAGGCAGATGAAAACAACTTTACAGGCCTCGTACAGATTTTGCGGACTGTAAAACCTGCTATGAAATGATATGTTATTTTTCTGTTTTGACTGTTGCCATAGATCATTATAACTTTCTTTCACGGATGTAACTTTGTTGTTGTGTACCAGTACTTTGCTGTCTGTTCTGTGCTGTATTGTGACTGTCTCTATATAAAATAAAAATGTAATAACGAATTTTGACTTATTGTTGTTGGATCATAGATTCATGTGATGGTGATCTTTTTACAGTGTAATTGCAAATAGTAGGAATATCTGCAGTATTCATGTTAAATATTAAAATTAGGCAAGCTTTAATGATTTGAATTTCGACAACTAACGCTCTTCATTAATTCTGGCAAGTGTTGTCTTCTTCAGGAACAGAAAGCAAAACAAGTTCAACCTCTTCAAGTGACAGCATTCTTTCAGCTCCAACTGCTCAATCTTTGAGTAATGGAATGTCTTACAATAAAACGGCTTTTACGACCTTATATCGTCATTTAACTGAACTAAAAAGACAAAAAGACAGGGACAGCACCAAAAATACAAACGATGAAATACCGTCAAATACCGACTTAAGGTCTTTTAAAACAGCTAATGGTAAGTTCTTTTTAGCGTCATTCATATACGAAGATATAACTTTTTCGTTATATATCGAAATATACTAATATACTAACGAAAGCGATAAAAAAGCCCGAATTTTTCAATCGTTAAAACGTATTTGTGTCTTCCTATTGTCACAATTATTTCATTTAAACCTTACTTGAATATACGTTCTCGAATTGAAATATACGCTCTCAAAAATCAACTTTAGACAAACGACCGAATTGAAAAGGTATAAAATCTTATGTATGTTTGATTCATCGCTTTTAAATTCTGACACATGTTTATGCTTTTTTATGTAAAACTGAATTGAAATGTGAGATTAACAGTGACTTTTAATACATCTGTTATGCTGTAGGTGTATTGTCATCAACAGCAAAGTCGGGAAGATTCATCATTTTAAAAGCTACCAACTTTGATTCACAAGACGTCCGAGAAAGAACTGAGGAAGTAACAACACCTTATATAATTGGTAATTCATCATCTTTTAAGAAATTCAATTCAACAACGGCATTGTTTTTACCATTCTCAAAAAAATTTGCAGAATATTTTAATTACATAACTGTCATTCCATAAGCCATATGACAAAAACTTTACAGGCCTCATACAGATTTTTCGGACTGCAATCTATAAGTATGGCAAACAGTCCTTCTCATGTTTGGTTTTCCTGCCATACAATCACAGTCCTCACAAGCCACATCAAGACTGTATAGTTAAGTTTCATGCAACGGAGTAAGTTACCCGATTGCTTTTGTTTTGTTTTGTTTTTACAGCCTTGACTTCTCCAAGCATATCTAACCACCAAGGTGACTCTGAAAACAATTTGGTTTACAAAGTTATATCTTTGATAGCGATTTCGTTTCTGTCTTTGACCTTACTCGTAATATGTTCACTGCTCATATACAAACACATTAAAAAAGTGAGTAAATGCCATTTGCACTTCACAGTTGTTATTTTATCTGCTCTTTTATGCAATAACATATTTTTTCTACTGTTGCTTATTGATGCATTAAAGTATCTCGCTATAAGATTTATGCTTTGCCCGCATTTTCCAAAGATTCGTTAACTTCGCTAGTGTGTGTGTAGAAGTATGTCGAAACTCTAGTACTTATGCAGGTCGTCATTGAATGACACAGAAATGTTAATTGAAACAACGAAATCAAATTTGATGATTTATTTAAAATGAAGTGTAATTTAAGCCAGCATATTAAGTTGCAAGTATGCCAATAATAAGAAAGACACATTTGTTAAAGATACAATCTGTTCAATAAGAGGCGAGTATATCTTTCGTACAGATTTATTAAATAGGAAGATTTGGTAGAGCAAGTGTATCTCTCAGTCTAGACTGCGGCTGCACCATGCCCGTTTACTGTAATTGATCAATGAGTTGGTAGCTTTGAAATGTGTCGTGATATCTAAGCTAACTGTTTGAATTGTACGCGGAATGTGTCCGTCTCATACGCTGAATTGCTGTACCTAGGTAAAACGCACTGTATCTAACGGTTGCCTTAACACGTTTTACAAAACGGATAACGTTGTAACTAAAACCGATAACGTACCGACCAGATAATGTGGTAAACGTTTACCAGTAACGTATATAATCAACCTCCTCAATCAACCTAAAGTAGTTAGGAACCGATAGTAGTAGTTTTTTTAACTAACCGATAATGTAGTAAACTTGTTTTGATTGAGGAATTTAAAAGTTGCATTCGAAGTGACAACAAGACGTTTATCAGTGAACAAAAGGCTGATACTTTGGAGGTTGCTGCAATTTTGGCCGATGATTATTCATTGACCGATAAATCTTCATTTCTCAGCAAACCACCCCAGTCCTTTTCATACATAAACAATGCAGGGAAATTTAACTCCTCCTTTTCATCCAGGATTTTTTTTTCAAAGGAGAGTAGGAAATCAAATGGCAACAGTTCATAAAATCCACGTAACATTTCCACATCATCATATCCCAAGTCCCAATCTCCTTCTGACAAACAGTTCGGTACACTTTCTTGTAATTATTGTAAGAAAGGTGGCCATTTAATGTCAGAGTGTTTAAAATTGAAAAGAAAACGTGAAGGTCAAAGCGGATCTAAGCCAACCGGCTTTATTTCTTCATCAACTCAATTAGAGTCTAATAATGTGTGTAACACATTTTCTGAGGTTTAACCCCTCTTATCCCGAATTAATGAGGTCTAGGTCAATTCTTCTCAAGATATCATTATGGGTATTTTGAACCATTTATTCATAATGTTTATATATCACTTTCTAGTGATTTTACTTCTGCTACCCCTGTCAAAATTTTAGGGATACCGGGGCTACCCAGTCTCTTTTGTTGGCAGATACCCTGCCGTTTTCTGAAAAGTCATTTTCAGGTTCTAAAGTTCTTATTAAGGGGGTAGATTGTAATAACTACATTCCTGTTTCTCTCAATAATGTCTATTTGTCTTCGGACTTTGTTTCTGGACCTGTGACTTTAGGTATTAGACCTTTTTTGCCTTTTGAATGGATTCACCTTCTCCTTGGAAACGACCTTGCTGGGGACAAGGTCATTACTAATCTACTTGCGCCTGATAATCCTACTTTAGATCAGAATCCAGATTCAATAGAGGAACAAATTCCGAGCCTTTTCCCTTCATGTGCTATTACTCGAGCCATGTCAAAGAAAACTTCTGAGAATCAAATTATTCTAGAAAAATAATGTCACAGATGTTGACTTAAATGACACCTTTCTCAGTTAGGTGTTTGACACAGATCAATTCGTTATCCCTCGTGGATTTGAAACTTCCAGTGAAACTTCTGCTGACCAATGTCAAACATTTTCTGGATCACATCTCATTGCAGAACAACACAAAGACCAATATATATATATGTGTTTGTTTGACAGGGTAGATGATGAAGGTGAAACTTCAGATAGTTCTGTTTCCTATTATACAAAATGTGGTATTCTCATGCGTAAATGGAGACCTCCAGATGTCTTGGTTGGTGAAGATTGGGCTATAAAATATCAAATTATGGTTCCAAAGTCCTATTGCACTGAAATATTATAGCTTGCCCATGAAATCCCCTGGGTTGGTCATTTAGGTGTAAGAAAACATTATCATAAAATTTTCAGTCATTTTTACTGGCCTAATCTCAGGCAGGATCTAGCACATTTTTTTTTAAACTTGTCACACATGTCAAATGGTAGGAAAGCCGAATCAGACCATTCCAAAAGCCCCTTTGCAGCAAATTCCTGCATTTCAAGGACCCTTTAGTAGGATACTCATAGACTGTGTTTGGCCCCTACCAAAAACAAGATCAGGAAATGAGTACATGTTGACAATAATGTGTACACCAGCTCGGTTCCCAGAAGCCATACCAATGAGAAATATGAAGACAAAGACAATAGTGATTGTTTTAGTCAAATTTTTCACTTTATTTGGCCTCCCTAGATGTGTCCAGTCCGATCAAGGCTCTAACTTTATGTCTGGAATTTTTCAACAAGTAAAGGATCAGCTAGGCAGTAAACAGTATAGGTTATCCTATCACCCAGAAAGTCAGGTCTCCTGAGCGATTTCATCAAACTTTGAAGAACATGATTAGGACACACTGTTTTGACACAGAGAAGCAGTGGGATGAAGAAATTCATTTTCTGCTCTTTGCTGCTAGAGAGTCAATTCAAAAGTCTCTTGGTTTTAGCCCATTTGAGCTTCTATTTGGACATACAGTCCATGGCTCACTTTAACTCTTCTAAGAGAAATTCCTATCAGACGATGATGTTTGTCTGAATATTTTACAATATGTCTCAGACTTTCAGACAAAACTATCTAAGGCATGTGAATTAGCTAGAGAAAATCTTGAGTCATCCTAGCAGTCAATGAAAATCAAATACGATAAAAACACCTCAAAACGGAAGTTTGAACCAGGTCAAAAATTCTTGTTCTACTTCCAATTCCTGGGAATTCACTCAATGCTCGTTACTTTGGGCCATGTCAAATTTATAAGAAATTGAGTGATTTAAATTACATCATAAAAACAACTGATAATCGAAAACAAAAACAGCTATGTCAAATAAATATGCTTCAGCCATATTTGGATAGGGATAATCCTACTATAACTCAGCTTGTCAGTGCAGTCAGCTCTAGCCATTATGAAGATGGTGATACTGAAACTGACTTGAGTGAAAATACTCTAATTCAAAGCTCGGTCAAGCTTCAGAACTCAGAAATCCTGGAGAATCTGGAGTCTACAAAGTGGGCACACTTCCAGCCAGAACAACAACAATAGGCGAAAGAACTGCTCCACGAATATAAACACCTGTTTCAAGATGTTCCAACGAGGACAAACGTCATCTATCATGACGTTGATGTTGGGCACAGTAAGCCTGTAAAATAACATCCATAAAGACTAAATCCAATGAAAGCGAAATATCTCCAGGAAGAAGACAAATACCTGCTGGACAATGACTTTATTGAACCCAGTGAAAGTAACTGGAGTTCGCCGTGCATACTTGTGCGAAAATCTGATGATAGTTATCGTATGTGCACGGACTACAGGGAAGTGAACACGTTAACAAAGACAGAAACTTTCCAAATCCCGAGGATTGATGATTGCATCGATCGAGACGGAAAAGCCAAGTATGTGACGAAATTGGACTTACTGAAGGGATTTTGGCAAGTGCCTCTGACGAATCGCGCTCTTGAAATATCCGCCTTTGTTAAACCAGACGGATTTGTCCAGTACAATATGATGCCATTCGGAATGTAGAACTCTCCGGCAACGTTTCAAAGGATGATCAATGGCGTCATATCCCGGCTAGACGGATGTGAAGCTTACATCGACAACGTCGTCCTGTATCGTGACACCTGGGTCCTCCCAGGTGTCACTTTCCCGGAAGTTCTTTGAGAGACTGAGCAAAGAAATGTTGACTGTTAACCTTGCAAAATCTGAGTTTGGTTTGGCGAGGGTGACTTACCTTGGACATACTGTAGGACAGGGTGATACAAAACCTGTTGATGCCAAAATCAGTATCGTTTCAAAATTTTCCCATACCAAATTGCAAGAAACAACTGATGCGCTTTCTCGTTATGGCTGGTTACTACAGAAAATTCTGTCCAAATGTCTCCACAATTACTGAGACTTTGACTAACTTACTTAAAAAGAAGGTAAAGTTTGTTTGGTCAGAGCAATGCCGACAGGCATTTGATACACTTAAAGCCATACTGCAAAGTGCTCCAGTGTTGTCTGCACCAGATTTCAGTATGCCATTCAAATTGGCTGTAGATGCTACTGATACGGCTGCTGGTGCTGTTTTATTGCAAAAAGATAGTCATGGGTTGATCATCCTGTTAGCTACTTTTCATTTACATTTAACAAATCCCAGAGAAACTACTCTACAATTGAAAAAAAATGATCATCTTTGGTATTAGCTTTACAGCTTTTTGAAGTTTATGTTACTTCTTCAAATCAGCCAAAAGTGGTATATATTGATCACGACCTTCTTATTTTTCTGCAGAAATTAAAAGGCAAAAATCAGGGATTGTTAAGATGGAGTTTAATGTAACAGGAGATTAATCTTGATATTAGACATATCAAAGGCAGAGACAATTTAATTTCAGACTGTCTAACTCGTATTTAGAGTTAATTGTTGTTCACACTTTTAAGATTACATTTGTAAAAGAAAGATTTTTCTTTGAACAATTTTCTTTTTAGAAGAGGGGCTGTGTTATGTAGGTCATTTTCCCTCACACTCATCATGACATGAGTAATTAGTCTAGAACATTCTCAAGGTCACTGCCCTTAATGACCTCACAACCTCGAATTCAATTAGTCATGTTTGGAATGTTCTGGAAATTCACTGACTTGTGCAAGACAGATAATTTTAGAACAGTAATTAGCATGTCAATAAAAGTTCTAGATTGTTCTTGTATGCTCTTATGTAAGCACGTACACTGCCTGTAGTCAGACATTTGGGATCGTGTCTCTTGCGTGTTACTTCAAGTCTTTGGAAACTTCAGCAGTATTAATTTCAGGACTTTTCAAGACCTTCACTGCCAAGCTGGATTTATGCTGTGAACTTTGTGCAACTTCAAGCCTGCAAGCCAAAGGACTGTTCATTTATCTGACTGACTGTTACAAGACTGAAGCTTTGCCGTCCCAGCTGATATAAGTAATCTGTGCACTTTTGCAGTTTGTATTCAATCCCTGACTTAGCAATTACTTTTATTTTCGTAATAAATTAAGTTTTATTCGGAAACTGCTGAGTTCACCCTTTTGTGTATTTTCTCTACATGTAACAATAGGCATTAGTAAAACTATTAATTAAAATAACAAAATCTTATTTATGAATACAAAGCATATTTGCGACAAATGTAAACAGATGCAAATTACGTATTACGAGGATGTTTACGAAGTTTTGAAGAAAACAAAACTATTTGAATCGACACTTAATGAAGGAACATAAGAATTCCACGTAAAGGATTCAATATTGCAGTGTGTCTAAGTGACATTTGTATCTAAATTATGAAATGTAAATTTAAGATCGAGACCTGTATTGATATTAACGATTGGACGTATATTTTTATCGTTAATTTATATCTATCATATGATCAAAACCAAGGTTTAGACATAATGGTTAAAATCCCATTCTAAAATAATATGGGAAAGGGAATACAAAGGACAAGAGAATAAAATACAACAGAGAGGGCAGGAGGACAAAACGACCAAAGAGTAGTCCTGGACATTTAGACAATTGGAGAAGTGTATCTTGGGCGACAGCACCTGTCAAGCTCGTCTACCGAGAAATAAAGTCTGTGTAGTACCAACGAATTCTGAACATCTCGTTTAGTCAATTGAAGATTGGCAAGCTACGTCTAAGAGGCAAAGAAGGCAAAGATGAGGTAATGAGATAGCATGAGAAAAAAATGCACTGTACACTATGAATTTCAACATGTTGGGTTAAGCTTAGAACAAAAAGGTGTTCTTGCAAAACCTGAAAATTCAAAATATTAAACTGCCAACGTTACTCAGTATAACAAAGTATGTAGTTGTCACTCAGAAAACAAATGCTAAACATATTGGTAAAAGGTGCAACTACTATCTCTTCAATACAATTACAATTTCTGCAGTAAAAAGAGCGGGTAGCTGAACAAAACATTACAGTCTTAAGTACAAATCCTCCCTTTTAAGTTGTCAAATAAATACATACAAGTCCTTAGCACTGATTCTGTTGAGTTAAATGCTCCATTGGTTGTAGCTTTTTTAGCCGAATTCCAATAGTGCTGATCTCGCTGTCAGGTTTGTTACTGCACGTGCGACTTCGGACACAGCTGCCTGAAATTCGGACAAATTTTGTAATTGCATGCGCGGTCGTTATTGTAGCTTGTAGTCTGAGCCATAAATTCATAAGAATAAGTGTGACTTTTAGTATGCATCATAACAATAGCAGGTTTTATTTTCATCGTTCTTGCCGAAAATGCGGACGAATATTTATTTTTGCATATTAATGACAGACAACTGACGTTAAGTGATCAACGCTATTACATAGATTACTAAAATGCTAAATATTTTGCTTATCTAGACAGCAATGCCGAACGGCCATTGCTGTTTCTGAATTCTAATCCAGGCTTATAAAATGACCAAATCGTTTTTAACAGAAAACAAATATTCAAAGTAAGAGCAATTTCAACTGCGTATGAACTATTTGGAGCATTCAACAAAGAACATTTCACCGGCAGTACCTGCTTCCCCGGTGCAGATCTAATATCGTGATCAATCGCGGATCGTGGGAAAGCTGATGAAAATTTAGTTCCGTTCCTTATTCGAAGCTAAACCAGTCAAGTATTGTTTTTGATCCGTCTTGTATGGAGACCAAAATAATTTTACGCACTTCCACCGATTTAAAAACTTTGAGGGAGAAATCAACTTGTGAAGCGGTCGATCAATCTTTACTTATATACGGTACACTGCAGTCCACTACAACAGAAGGTGCACGTGTACAATTTACGTACAGCAGTTGATGTACCCCTGTACAATAGGTTATTTTATTTGTATTAAAACGATCGTAAGATATTTGCATTTTTGCGACATTTAAGTAAATTGCTGCGACAAGAGAAGGGCACACCACGCCGTATAGCATACGATCTGTGTTTGTTTTTTTTATCAGAATTAGTCCAAAAACCTACCCGCACGTGGACGGCAAGCAAATAATTTATTTTGCGGCGCCAAACATATATCACTTAAATAAATTTAACTAAGTGATTCATGGATATAGATTGATGGGGATAGATCTATCGTTACTCAATTGCTCATTCAATTGGTCGATCGAACAATCTGTTGGTCGATAAATTGGTCGATTCATTGATTTATCAATCGATCAATCAATCTATCGACTGAATGATCGATCGATCGATTGAATTACAGCATTATCTGTTGATTGAAAGATTGAATTAATAAATCGATTTATCGATCGATCTGTATACATATCTTTTACATATCAAATTAACCAACAATGTAACATATCAAAGAATAACGTAGCCAAGCCAAGGAACTAATATTAAAATGAACTTGTAATGCAGCACGCAGGCCGATACAGTAATAATCAGTTGACACTTACTGAATAAGTTTTGTATCTCTTGTTTCTTAATTATTGAGATTATACGATAACAGGGCGATTAACATATCGAGCAATGAATTTATCGAATCGATCGTTTTATCGATCAAATTATAATTAATTCATTCGATCAGTCTCTTCATTCTTTTATCTCTCTTTCTGTTAAATTAATAGATAAAACATTCTACCATGCTATCTATCCATTAATTTATATATAGAACGGTAGATGGATCGATCGATCGATCTATATATCAATCGTTTGAAAGAATAATCTATCTATATATCTATCAATCTTTCCCTCCATCAATCCATCTTGCCATCTGTCTGTCTGTCTGTCTGTCTATCTATCTATCTATCTATCTATCTATCTATCTATCTATCTATCTATCTATCTATCTATCTATCTATCTATCTATCTATCTATC
>LD349379.1:0-35465 GCA_001465055.1 Ptychodera flava | reverse complement strand
ATATATATATATATATATATATATATATATATATATATATATATACTGTTGATCATTTTAGTGATGTATTTTTTACTGTACTGTACATAGTTTGTGTACAACCAGCATGACCGCGCGCGATCAAACCCATATGTTCACTTTGTGCCGAGTGTAGTGTCTCAATGTTCGTAGCCTTACATGAGTTTATAAATAACAATACACCACTGAAGTTCGTTTCCGATCTTAAAATTGTAGTATTGCATGATGTTATGTCTTACAAAGGCGTTAACAAAGTGGGGGACCGCTGCCATCTCACTCAGATTGAAGTTCAGAAGACTTACATTTACAAAAATTCATGTTTATAAACAAAAAATCGCGCACTCGCAGCGCGACGACCACTGTGCTTTAAAATGCATAGTTCATTGTACACTTGGTGTGTAAAGATCTGCATTACGTAAACTCTTGATCTGCATAGATATAAGCTATGCGTATCAATGTATTGAAATGTGCCATCTTCAAAGATTTACGCTACATATACAGTTAATACGTGCTCCATATACATAAATATACTTAAATATACTAAACGTATATCAAGCCCTTTGTCAAGTGTCGTTATCAGTGTTTAGTAACTAGGTAGGTTTACTTAAATTGTCATCAGGAAAATCTTGTTGCATTAAAGATTTCAACGAGCGAAACAATGTTACAATTATGACCAAATGTTGATAATTTAGTTACATAACGCGAGTGGAGTCTTCTGTTTTATTTGCTCTAAGGTCATATATATATATATATATATATATATATATATATATATATATATATATATATATATATATATATATATATATATATATATATATATATATATATATATATAGATATAGATAGATAGATATATATTTGTAAAAATCTACTTATTCAATGCCGTTTTACTTTTTCATTTATGTTAAGAAATTATTCCTATCTACTTTTAGAAAAACCCACAGTTTTGCCATCTTGAATTCTTCTCATATTTTACTTTTCAGGAATCAGCCCAGAATATTGAATTGCGAGAGTTTCGTGCATCATGGAAGGTATAACTGGAAATGTAACGTTTGTTTCTAAAAATAATAATCAAGTAGTATCGAATAGAATCAGTGAAGCTAATGAATCTTTCAGAACTTCTGCCTTATCCCCTTTTTTAAAATAATTACACACTGTTCTACAGGTTTTGTGTCCATGAATTTCTTGCAACATTGATTCTTTTCGATTAGATTATAAGATATTATTGTCTAAATTTTTTTTCTTGATTAAGCAAAGAAAAAAGCGAGTGACGTAATGACAGTGTCACCATGAGTCGAAAACGAGTGGTGATAAGGTCTTTACGACACTCGTTCTTTTTTCCTTCTGTTAACGGTAAACAAATATTGAGAATAATTTACCTATCACCTGCTGAAGCCAAGACTTTTTTTTTTTTGCAAAGTCTACCCTTACATCGAAAATGACGATAATAGCCCCTGTGGCTACTGATGAAGAGACAAATTAGTATACTTGAGGTCAAATGTTTTGGAAGTCATGTGATATTTTGTCAAAAATCGTTTCCCTCAAAGTCGTCCTTGTGTACCAAAAAAATCAGATCCCTTGTTCAATTTAATAGCCGGGAATTATATATGCACATAATTAATGAGTTACATTATGTTGAGCAATAAGGTCTACCATCCTATCAAATATTAACTGTAGAGCCAAGGTGGCTACTGATATATACGCATGTAAGTATAGTTGAGATCAAAAGTCATCAAGGTCACGTGACATATTGTCAAAATCTCCATATTTATCCCTGTGAACCAAAAATCAGACGTCGAGTTCTGTTACATAGCCCAGAATTACAAATGTACATAACGAAAGGACACTTGATGTGGTACCATATATTCTATCATGCTACCGAATATGAAATTTATAGATAATGTGGCTACTAGTCTATAGGCATAGAAGTAAAGTTGAGGTCAAAGGTCATCAAGGTCACCTGATATTAGGTCAAAAATCATTGCCCCCATAGATATGCCTGAGTACAAAAAAATCACATCTCTAGCTCTATCGGCTAGCCTTGAATTAGATATGTGTATAATTAATGATGCACATAATGTTGTACCACACGGTCTACCATGCTACAAAATATGAAATGTATAGCAGTTGTGGCCACTGATTTATTGGCAATCAAGCATATTTGAGGCCAAAGGTCATCAAAGTCATGCAACATATTGTCATAAATGCTTGTTCCTATAGTTATTCCTATGTACCAAAATAGACTTCCTGTGTTATTGGCTCGCCTAGAATAAGATATATGCATAATAAATGAGTTGTAGGATGTGCTTGTCATGTGATATTTTGTAAAATAAACCTATCCATAGATACGTGTCTCTGTGTACCGAAAATCCGAACCCTAGGAATTTCCTCAATAAGCTTTTGTTTTGAACGTTTAAAGTAATGAACTCGTTCAACGCTGTACTGCTGACTTAATTCTTTTTTTTTGTTTTCCTATATCCCACCAAGACTGAAGAGAAGAAATCCTATCCTTCTCATTACGCCAACCTTCCCTGAATTCCTTAATTAAAGTACAGTAATTTTCATCATTAAGAGGACTAGTATTGAGACACCTTACTGGATTTTTGTTGACACTAGGATTCATAGGTAAAACAACAGAAACAAGAGAGTGATCAGATAAATCAGTAGAAGGGTCAATAGGCACAAATTATATTTCGAAGTCAACTTCTTGGTAATGAAGAAAGTATCAGTGCCTACTTTGTTGCTCTCTGCCACGTGAAATTTTGAGCCTGCTTATGAAAATAACGTAAGGCATCGGACAGCTTATAACGATGGACAAGCGAAGACAACACTTGTGAAGACTGTTAATGTGATTCAATATGAGACAACCTTTCTAAATCAGGAACAAGAGTACAATTAAAGTCTCCCCTATGACAATATTTTCACTGTCAAGATTAAAGTCAAGGAGAAATTTACAAAGACTTTGAAAAAACTACAACGATCATCTTCACTGGAAGGAGCATAAATATTGAGCAAATTAAAGCAAGTGTCATCCATCTTAATATGCAAATGCAGAAGACGACCCTGGACGAAACTTTTAACAGAAACAACATCAACATTTTTGTTTCGCGGAAACAGCACTTCAACTCAAGCAGAATTACTGGTACCATGTGAGAAGTAAATAGGCGCATGCCAAACGATTTGCCACTGAGTCTGATTAGCCACTGTAGAATGAGTTTCTTTTAGAAATTAAAATCAGCATAATAATTGGACTTCAAAGAAGACAAAATGTTGTACCTTTTCAAAGAATCATGACAACCATTTACGTTCCAAGAAATGACTGAAATACTTTCCACCACTAGACAAGCAAAATGATGAACGATTTTACTTCCCAAGTTTATTAATAGCCAAGGTTTTATATCGTGTAACATGTTTTTGTAACTTTGCCACAAGTTTTTGGATACGAGCTCTTTGTTTACTAGCGACAAGATCCGACCATGCGAGAGTAAACAAACGACTTAATGAGAACTTTGAAATCTGAGCAAGAATCTTTACATTTTTTCGATCATAATTATAGAACCTTTGATGACTTCTAAAAATCCAAGTAAATCAAAAGGCTTGATTTGCAGCTTTTCCTGAAATTCGGAAAAGTCAGAAATTTCAGACAAAACAGACTCATTGTCATGATCAGACATTTCGCTGGGAACATCAAACGAGTTTGTTGTTTTCACTCCTGACCAAATAAACTGACTTTGAAATTTTTTTCTTGAAGACTTGGAAGTAAACAAATCCTGAGACTCGTTCATATTAACATCTGAAAATGGAGTCTTAGGAAACTTAAGGGACTTAGACTGAACAAGTGAACATGATGACGATGAAAGGGGGGTCAAATGAGAAAACGGGAGTTAAGGGGAGCAGGCAGAACGAAAGGCAAAGCAGGGGTTCTTACCCTGTCTTCATTGGCATGGGCTTCTGCAGCATAATAAACACCTTCTTCTTTCTCTTGAGCGTCAGTGGGTTGACTGTTTTAAATCTTAAGAGATGTTAATAGAATTTTCATCAACAGATGATACTTTATAAGCGGACTCTGTTGTGCTTCATTGTTTTCAAAAGAGCGAGTTGACGTTGAAGTGTTACTCAAAGTTGAGGTGTTAATTTCCGGAGTATTCATATGCTGATCGACACCTTTATTTACATTTTCATGACTTTCAACAACAACCATTAAGCCTGAGTTTTCATCCAAACAAGTATCGTCTTTCTGAACATTTCCAGTGTCATTATTGTTATTTTCTGACGATCTATATGTAGGACAACGTTTACGGATATGACTTTTTAGTCCACAAGAAAAACAACGCAATTCAACAACAGATACTTAAACGGAATAAAAACGATCATCATGTTTGATCTTAATCACACCACTGATGTTCTCATTATGTAGCAAAACATGAACTTGTCGTCTAAACGACTTCACATGCTTCAGCAAAGCGTTTTTACACCCAAGAAAATTGCTTTGATATTTCCAACAACTCTCCCAAGTTTCCATAAATGTTCTCAAAAACTTCATCAAGAATGAAAGGAGGAACATTTGACAATATTAATGTTGAACTGGTTTCACCATATGCTCCATATCGACTAATCCATCAAACAAAGCGAACTTCGATTCAACAATGCTTTCAACATTACCCAGTGTTGCTAAAAGTACAAGAACGGCCTTTTTCATTGTAGATACAGCAATAACATTTTCACTTCCGACTTCTTTGCTATCTCTTCAACATAGCTTTCAATGGGAACACCATCAATATTGGTACACCTGACAGCATGCTTGCGTTTCAGATTCCGAAATGGCCTGTCCTCCAGGGCGCCCATATTGCCGACCATGTGTTATCGTTCATTCATTGACATTAATTGAAAATTTAGATCAGCGTGGCAGAATAGGAAGTACTCGAGCTTGAGTTATGAGGCCCACCTAAAGCACATAAATGGGGGCTTGAATTTTGCGGGGTCACCATTATTTGGCATTCATATGCCTCCTATACAGCTTCGGCTAAGCCATAGCTATGTCTTGCTCGTGCCTGTATAAGAGTGCAATACAGCAGGTGTAAATTGAAAATTTCAGGTATTGGACAAAAAAACTATCACCTTAATTTCAGGGTGACCCTGGACCTCTGGCCCTCACAGCAATATTTACTTCATTAATTATGCACAAGCTTAATTCTAGGCTAGCTGAAGTCTGATTTTTGCTACACAGGGAAGAATATTTTGTACAGTATTTTGACAAAATATCACGTAACCAGCATGACCTTTGACCTCGAATCCATGCTAAGACGTATAAATCAGCAACCACAAGTGCTACTGCCTTCATATTTGGTAGGAATGGGGACAATATTGTACCACATTCTCAACCTCATTAATTATGCACAAACCTGATTATGGGCTAGCCATTAGAGCTAGGGGTCTGCTTGTTGGTGCACAGGGATAAGTATGTGAGCAAAGTTTTTTGACAAAGGTCACATCATCTTGGTGACCTTTGACTTCGATCGACGAATATGACCATAAATCAGTAATCACAAGTGCTGCTGTCATGATATTTTGTGGGATATGAATTTTGCATGGCGACCAAACTGCTTAACCGATCCGAATGCCTTTCGCAAACTTGAAAGAGATCACACTTAAGGTAATATATGTAAAATTTCAGTTTGATCGGTTGTTGGTTTTGAAGATGATTTTTAAAGATTAAATTGCAATTTTCGCAAAATTCGATATGGTGACCAAACTGTTTGACCGATCCAAATGCCTTTCGTATACTTGAAAGGTATAACACTTAAGGTGATACATGTAAAATGTCAGTTTTATCAGTTTGTTGGCTCTGGAGAAGAACATTTAAGATAAAATTGCTATTTTAGCGAAATCCAATATGGCGGCAAAACCACTTGACTGATCCAAATGCCTTTCGCAAAATTGAAAGAAATCACACTTAAGATGATTCAACTGAAGTGTTGATTCTAGAGAAGAAAATTTTTAAAGATTAAATTGCTATTTTTCGAAATTCCAATGAGTCGACGAAGCTCACGTGGTCGCATACGATTTTATTTGGACATTTTTAAGACCTAAACCCATGCATGCAATAAAACGTCTTGACACTCAGGTCATCTGGACAAGCCATTTTTAGGTTTTCGTAAAGCACAATTTGTCCGCTGGGTCACCTGACCAATCGAAATCGGTATACCCTGGTGCACGAGTACCTATTATTACATATGTACCACAGTTTACTTGCATCGAAGCGCGCGTGTGCTACCGGTATTTGCACTGCAGTGCAATACCAAAAACATTATGCCATTCCTCTATGTTAATGAGTATTTACCAATTTTGACCCGAAACTATTTTTGTTTGTAAACACCAAAAATGTTGTCCACAAGATTTCATTTCACTTTGGTTCGATGCTCGTTGTTGTAAAATGCATGGCATTACCGATTACAAACTACGACAAAGAAAATTGCATGTACTTATCATAGTGTGAGGATGATTTTTATTATCCGGAAGAGCAGTTAGTTTGTCAGCGAAGCAAAAGCATTGACAACGGGCGACGTCCGTAGCTCCATGGACATACGGTGGCCACCGTACGACGGCGGCCATCATACATCGAAACACACGTAACTGCGGGCGCAGTGGAGCCATTTAAACAGTTAACATTTTTAGAGACGTTTTTGCCTGAAGTTTTCTCGCCGGACATTCCCTGTTTACAATAGAAATCACTTTTGCATGCAGTTTACTTTGTGCTTGTGTGTCCTGCATGCTATTGATAACAGTGAGCGCGTTGTGTGCCACGGTGAACACTGAAATTTGATCGTTCGACAAGTTACGTTTGCCTTTTCTTACTCTTAAATTTCCCGTAAAAATCTTCAAACTGTTATTTGTATCGATCATTTAGAAGAATTTCAAGCTCAAAATGTGAAAAAATCAAAAGCATTCCATGTTCAAAGTTCTCTTCGTTTGGCTATCTATGGCATGTTGCTACGTATGTGTGAGCGATTGCAAGCAGAGTTCAAGCCCTCCGACGTTCCTCTTACGTCATCCTTGATAAACAAGTAAACAATAGTTTATCCAATCAAAATAGAGGGTGTGGCGGCGCTGACCAATGAAAAGTGAAAGTGAAAGCTGATTCGATGCCTCATTACAGTAATCTCAATGTTATATAACTCTGCAGGGTCGCCCTGAAGCTTTGACAGACAAGTAGTACGCATGACAAATCGTCGATTCTCTCGATAAATAATGCAAATAAAAGATAGAACGTATGTGATAATAACAGAACCCCTTGGCCGTATACTGCCGCCGAATACACCGCAGCACTCGTGCAAATACCGCTAGTATGGCGCGCTTGCACTCACCGGTCATGGGGTTCTGTCTTATAAGTACATATTAGCCCTGCAGGTTTGAGAAGTTTACGCTTGTAAATACAGGTAAATAAAGGTTAATACAGATTATAAATACAGTCTGTATCAATCATGTATTTGACATGAATTTGTATGGTTTAAATACATCTATATTTGGGATGTATTTCCATGGCTTGAATTTACCTTGTATTATGCCTAGATTTGCCATGAATTTCTTAGCCCAAAAGAAACCTGAGTGAACCGTTTGGCTATTCCATTGTAGACGCATTGTAGAATGGAACTTTGACAAGGCATGTTTAGACTTATCCTGCCGAAGCCTTGAGACAGAAACGAACATATATAACATAAAAGTGATAACTGATTGTCAAACTGCTAAGAGCGAAACACAATCTGTCATTTTAGGAATGGAGCTAATTTCAGATAGGTGTCCGCTTGATAATATGAAAAAAGCTGTAAGAATGAACTGCTCTCGTGAACGGAGAGTTGCCGAAAGAAATTAGAAAAAGCTTAAGGACGATATTAGTGAGTGATTTGATCTATGAAATTTGTCGAGAACAATTTTTCGAAAGTTTGTTTTAGATATGTAGCAATTTATTTAGTTTGATTTTAATCCAACCTCGAATTCAAAAGGTTCACAATAGATCGTAAGTTGACGGTCGGTGTTTTCTGCCATGGTAACTATCGATTATTGTGCTCTGACACGGGTGTAATGACTGTGATTTTTTTGTTAGATCAGTCGTCAGTTAATTATCGAAATGTTGTTATCAGTGATCTTTGTCTGATTATTATCACATTTTAAACAGCAGCGGCAATCATGCTAGTGTTTTGCTAGTATGCAGATTGATCTGTGTTATGCAAGGCAGTGATTGTTTTTTTATGTACAGGAATTGTACAATATGTTTATATGTTATTTGAAACTTTGTCGTCTTGGTAAAATGCACGATTTTTATTCACTTTTCTTAGGCTTGATGTAGCCATCAACGTATAGGCAGACCTCCATGGTGTAGCTAAACTGCAATACAGAAGTCGTGAATCGGCTTCACTCGTTATCACTGTTCGGGGGTACGTCCGGATGCATGCCAGCCGTTATTTTTCATAATGGAGACTCATAGCTTGCATTGTTCATTACATTATATTTTTGAGCCAGTCCGTCTCGGAATTCGTGGCATATATTGGCAGAATGAGGTATATTTGAATATGGAAAGATTAGCAGATAATCTGTTCAGTGATTGGAGATCTGATCATGGACGTAAACATTGATTACTACGTCTTTTTTAAACAAGGGAGAAAATACTTGGTATGTATTTTGATATGACGTATGGATTACTTTTTATTTTTCAAAAAATAAATATACTTAAATGTGGCCTCTGTTGCATTCATGAAGAAACAGATGAACTTATACTTTTAATTAAAAGGACAAGTATCGTAACTTTTTCTCGATTATAGAAATTGCAGACAACATGAATGGCAAACGCCACTCGCGGAAATGAATGCATATTTTTTGATATAAAAGTTTTGCCTGAGCGATTGCTGGGTCTCATCGCCCTTTGAAAGCTTAGAGTTATCAAAATGACTCTGAAAAGTTTGACAGACACTCGATACTGCTGAAAACTATCGACACGATCTGATAATGATACCGTAAAATCTTAAAAGACGTATTTTTTGCGACATTTAGGCCTACAGCCCAGGATGACGGTGAGTTTTGCATGCCTGTCGTAAAACGGTACCGATTTACATCGAAACAATTTGAAGCCTCAGAGAGTATACACGACTGATCGTGCAACTCGACAAAACTGTTATGATAAGGCCGCTCTGTTTTATAAAATGTACACTTACTATCACGTCGATATATCGTGGTAACAGTCTGCCTTGTGAACTTTGGTTAAAGACCAACGAGCAAGCAAGATGTTCTACCGGTCCACAAACAAACATAGCGAAACGTGAACTTGATCGTCGACTGCAAGTAGCACAATTGGGTTGTCGTGTAACATCTAGTCCTTGTATCGGGCGTAGTTCAAAACCATAGAGGTAAAAAATACCTCCATGTTCAAAACCAAATATGATTAGTCAACAGCACTGTTCTCTCAGTAGTTTTTTGTCTTAAACTCTTCTATGAACCGTTTATGTTTTGAATGCTTCAATGGAAAATCAAAGCAAAGAAAATGGAGTCAGTTTGATAAAACGAAGGGCTGTATATGTACATTTGTGTATATGTAAATTCCAAACACTTAAAGTGTAGAACTAGTGAAGTGATACTGGGTGTCGTTGTCTTATGACACAGATATGCTAACATTACCAGGGTTACAATCACTAGAAGAGTATTATTATAATATTGTATCGCATTATTGCACAAAAATCAATTCATTCCATCGCTAGAATCTGCATGCACGGACATAATTCATACTGACCTGAATGTAATCAGCTGCACCATGCTATGCGCGTCGATCGGAAGGATTAGACTCTTCGTACATGCAAAAAGTCACAAGACAAAAATTACTACGTTGCAACATTGTCACCCCCCTCCCCGTTTGGCGTACCATAGAGATCGAATTCCCCACTACCAGGACTCGAATTGCGATCAATATCCCCTGTTGCCCCGCATTCCCAAGGTGTAAAACATTGATAGGTGCATGGCATTCAAGTTAGACTTGGTTCAAGTCGGTGAATTTAAAAAATAAAATAATTTATAATAGTTTCTCTTGTGTCTCTCCTATTTCGTACAAACCTATCCGGAATTAGGCAGCCCACGCCAGGTTTTCCCAGCGATTGAATGCGTCACGTTTGAGTCTGCGCAGTAGTGAGTTAGTTTCTGCCGGATTCCGGGTGAAACTCCTCTGTATAGCGTTCACTCCACTCATCGCGTTCACCGTACTCATCGCCACCACTCACGCGCGCGCGTTTCACATGAAAGCAGAATACAAATCATTGCATTCACGCCACTCAAACATTCACAAATCACAGACTTGAATCAAGTCTACATTAAAGTCTGAATCATATGATTCAGAGTCAGTCTTCATCTGCATCTGTTACAGGTCTTGACGGAGAAATTTTCATCATTTATTCCAAATTTCAGTCGATCATAAGGACCGACATGTTGCTAAAAACTTTCGGCCCGACGAGAAATCTGTTGGTCTCGGACCGTCGGACCGACGTTAATTTCGCACACTGCGTTGAATGAATTTTTATGTACATTAGATGCCCGTCTAATAGACAAGGAGTATTTTAAAATTCTAAGAGGAAGGCAGTCATTCTACTCATTGCACCTTTAAACAGTGAGGAAATACGCAGCGGATCTCATCTCATCAACGCATTATGATTGCCCAGTTTTCACAAGCACGGTTCAGTCAAAGTTTAAAATAGCTGATTATCTCTAAGCCGTCCACCTGTCCCTCCACAGTTGACTTCCCTTAAAATCACCTGTCAATTAACTTGTTGTGAACTTTGGTATACAGGAAATTTTCTTTCAGACCACTTGTCAATTTGCTTTGAGATTTCTGAGAAAGGTTCCTGAAGCAAAACAACCGAGTAGGATTTAATCAGATTATGGTGAAGTTTGCATGTAATGTATTTTGGTGAAAGTTTTGCCTTTTTAATCGAAAAAATATCTTCTGAGAAACTGCCACTCGACTGATTACCTTTAAATTTTGCACGCAGGTTGCCACGTGTGATCTGAGTAAGTTGTCTTCTGATATATGTTTATCCCAACAGATGTGTTGTATGCATGCCAATATCACGAAGGGGATCTCTTAACTGCAGCATTGCTTGTTTTCTTTCCAAACAAAAAGAACATGTGCTATACTAGGTTAGAAAAAATTCCAAACGGTCAGTGCAGCAATACCAAAATCTGTGCATCATATAATTATGTTGAAGTATTGTTTACAGTTTTGGTGGCTCTTTTTATTCCATTGTGTATTTATTTTGAAAACTGTGATTAAATTCTAGTTTGGAAATAATTTTTTTTTTAATTTTCTTGATAAATATTTGCTGTGTAAAATATTTGTTGAATGTGTGTGATAAGGGACATTGCTTCTGGCTATTAAGTGATTAGAAGAGGCAATATCATGTCATTATGTTTGTAAAATGTCTATAAAAATGAAGACCACATTTAACCAAGATGACTTCGTCTTGCCCTAACATCATTGGAATATCAAATCATAATGGCGATCCCTCGGTTTAAAATCGGATGCAATGTTTTTATTTGTAGCAGTAACTCCGTTACTGTCCTAAGGTGGTGAAATAAAATCATGTGCCTAGTACACGCCTCTCAGTTGGCTTTCATTGATTCAGTGGCTGAAATTATTTCCTGATAATCCAGTATTGTTCACTGGTAGCATATTAACTTTTGAGACACTCAAATATGAATAATTACAGATGCCATATGGTAACGTTGGTATATAAATACAAAACTATATTAACCGGAATTTATGTAAATCCTGAAAAATAAGCAGGAAGCGCTGCCAGCACATTGGCTGGAAATACACGTAAATACAGACAAATGGAGTCCTTTACGTACAGTAAATAGAGGCAAATACAAAAGATGTATTTATCATGTATAAATAGTGCATATAAAGATAAATACAGGCTGAATTTCCCTGTATGTACCATAAATACCTGGCTATATTTACCTGTATGTCTGAGTTTGCATCAAATACTGCCAAAATGCAGAGCCAATACACTCTGTATTTTAGACTTTTCATGCAGTGGGAAGAAGAAGATTTGATTTTTGATTTTTCAAATGAACGTTTATGAAATTTTGAGGAGATTAATTTTAGTAATTTACTAAAATTAATCTCCTGTACAGAAAAGTACAAATCAAAACAATTCAAATTTTGAGACGAAAACCAAAAATGAGATCAGACAAATGCATAATAAAAGAAAGAATACCAAGAGGAAGATTCATGTCATTATGTAAATGAATGCCATCTCTAATTAAATGAATATTGTCAAAAATCTGTCTGCCTGGAATAATATGACTTTGATCTACATGAATGATATCTTGCAAAACTTGCTTCAAACGAAGTGATAAAGCTTTAGTGAAAATTTTATAATCATAGCAAAGCAAACTAATAGGTCTCCAGTTCTTAAGGAGGGAGTTATCACCTTGTGTAGGAAGGAGTGTGATAACAGCTCTACGACAGGACGTTGGAAGAAGGCCATCGGAGATTGACTTTTGAAAAACCTAATGAAAATCGTTCCCCAATAGAGACCAGAATTTTTTATAAAATTCACAAGGAATGCCATCAACACCAGGTGTTTTACCATTCGCAATGTTCTTGAGTTCAAAGGTGTACTCGTCAAGACTAATGGGTTCATCAAGTTGTGTAACTTTGTCAGCAATTAATTGAGGGAGATCATGAAGCAAAGTATTTTGTGCTTCAGGTGAAACAGGCTCAGCAGTAAACAGGTTTTGATAAAACTGGCGAGTGAGTTGACGAATTTCTCTCTGATTTTCATTAATTGTATGATCTTCACGTTGGAGATGAGTAATGGATTTACGACAGCCTTTGTATTTTTTAAGAGAAAAGAAAAACTGTGAATTAGTATCAAAATCATTGAGCTGCTGAAAACGAGAACGAATAACTGCACCTCTGGTATCAAGTTTCTGAAAACTATCTAACAGGTCTTTTTGCTGATGATATCTTGTTTTCAGAGAAGGCTGAGTATGAATCAATGTTTCCAAAGTACGAATTTCCTCAATAAGCTTTTGTTTTGAACGTTTAAAGTAATGAACTCGTTCAGCGCTGTACTGCTGACTTAATTCTTTAATCTTTTGTTTTCCTATATCCCACCAAGACTGAAGAGAAGAAAATCTATCCTTCTCATTACGCCAACCTTCCCAGAATTCCTTAATTAAAGTACAGTAATTTTCATCATTAAGAAGACTAGTATTGATACACCAGACTGGATTTTTGTTGACACTCGAATTCATAGTTAAAACAAGAGAAACAAGAGAGTGATCAGATAAATCAGTAGGAGAGTCAATAGACACAGATTTAATTTTCGAAGTTAACCTCTTGTTGATGAAGAAAGTATCAATGCGACTTTTTTGCTCTCCTCTCTGCCACGTAAAATTTTGAGCCTGCTTATGAAAATAACGCCAGGCATCAGAAAGCTTACAGCGATGAACAAGAGAAGAAAAAAATTGCGAAGACTTAAAGTGTGGTTCAAAATGAGACGACCTATCTAAATCAGGAACAAGAGTACAATTAAAGTCGCCCCTATGACAATATTTTCATTATCAAGATCAAAATCAAGGAGAAATTTACGAAAACTTTCAAAGAAAATACAACGATCATCTCCACTTGAAGGAGCATAAATATTGAGCAAATGAAAGGAAGTGTCATCCATGTTAATATGTAAATGAAGTAGACGACCCTGGACGACACTTTTACAGAAACAACATCAACATTTTTGTTTCGCGGAAACAGCACTGCAACCCCAGCTGAATTACTAGTACCATGCGAGAAGTAAATAGGTGCACGCCAAACTACGTGCCACTGAGCCTTATTAGCCACTGTAGAATGGGTTTCTTGTAAAAAATAAAAGTCAGCATAATGATTGAACTTCAACGAAGACAAAATGTTATACCATTTCAAATAATCATGGCAACCATTTACGTTCCAAGAAATGAAACTTGCCATCACTAGACAATCAAAAACAAGAACGATTTTACTTCCCATGTTTAGTAATAGCCAAGCTTTTACATTGTCTAACATGTTGTTGTAACTTTGCCACAAGTTTATTGATACGAACTTTTTGTTGACTAGTGACAATATCTGACCTGCGTAAGTTAGAAAATGACTTTATGAGAACTTTAAAACTGAGCAGTAATCTTTACATTTTTCTATCATATTTATAGCCTTTAATGTCTTCTAAAAACTCAAGCAAATTAGATGGCTTGATTTGTAGCTTTTCTTGAAATTCTGATAAGTCAGAAATTTCTGACGCAACAGACTCATTGTCATGATCAGACATTTCGCTAAGAACATCAAAGGAGCTCGATGTTTTCACTCCTGACCAAATAAGCTGATTTTGAGAAACTTTTCTTGGAGACTCTGACTGAGATATAAACAAATCCTGAGACTCATTTACGTTGATATCTGAAAAAGGAGTCTCAGGAAACTCAAGTTATTGGGATTGAATGAGTGAAGATGATGACGATGAAGGGGGTCGAATGATACAACGGGAGTAGAGGGGAGCGGAGAATACGAAGGTGAAGCAGGGGTTCGTACCCTGTCTTCATCGGCATGGACGTTGACACCTTTTTCTTCTTCTTTAGCGTCAGTGGGTTTGACTGTTTTTGCTGGTGAGAGGTCTTTGATCAACAGAATTTTCATCAACAGATGTGACTTTGTGAGAGGACTCTGATTGTGCCTCATTGTTTTCAACAAAGCGAGTTGACGTTGAGGCGTTACTTGAAGTTAAGGTGTTAATTTCTGTAGTATTGATATGCTGATTAACACCTTCATTTGCATTTGCTTCAGTTTCAGCAACATCCATTGGACCTAAGTTTTCATCCACACGGTTATTGTCTTTTTGAACATTTTCAGTGTCATTATCGTTGTTTTCTGACGATCTATAATCATGCTAGTTAGGACAACGTTTACGGATATGACCTTTTAGTCCACAACGAAAACAACGCAGTTCATCAGTATATACGTAAACGGAATAAAAACGGTCATCATATTTGATCTGAATTACACGACTGATGTTCTCATTGTGTAACAAAACATGAACTTGTCGTCTAAACGACTTCACATGCTTCAGCGAAGCATTTTTACAACCAAGAGGGATTGCTCTTAAATGTCCAACAACTCTACCAAGTTTCCATAAATGTTCCTCCGAAACTTCATCAGGAATGAATGGAGGAACATTTGACAGAATTAATTTTGAGGCCGGTTTCACCATGTGTTCCACATCGACTAATTCATCAAACAAAGCAAACTTTGATTCAACAATACTTTCAACATTACCGAGTGTTGCTAAAAACACAACAACGGACTTATTCATTCTAGAAGCAGCAATAACATTTTCACTTCCGACTTTCTTTGCAATCTCTTCAACATAGCTTTCAACGGCAACACCTTCAATATAAGTACACCTGACAGCATGCTTGCGTGTCAGATTCCGAAATGGCTTGTCCTCCCGGGCGGCCATATTGCCGACCACGGGTTAACAAATGACAAAAAATAAAATCAAAGGAAATCCACCTGGTCGAAGATGAAACCGGACCGGAGACAAGACCCAAAAAACTAAACACTACTCACAACATAAACTGATGACAATTGACGAAGGATGGCACTTCTCACTTGTAGAAAAACAAAACAAATAGAAGCCCTTCTTCTGTACGTCTATCCAATATGGCGGAAGAAGAAGAAGAAGAAGAAGAAGAAGAAGAAGGAGAAGAAGAAGAAGATTGAACTCCAGACCTGTAAACACAATAGTGGCCCAGCCGGTAGGCTTTGGCCCCTAAATATTGAACTCTAGTAAAACCAATAGGGCCCCATTACGCAAGGCTTTGGCTCCTAATAAATTAAAATATCAGAAAAGTACCGTCTGACAGTCGAACTACTCGTTTGACAGCTGCTCATCGTCATTGCCTATTTGGCAATTAAGAATATTCCATTTTTACTTTGTAGCAGCCATATTGTCAATAATGTTATTAAGAATCTCCTATTCTGGTAAAATGAAACTATAAAACAATAAAGAAAGGAAAATAGCAATCATAATAGGAATTTATGATGGTAATGCATTCAACATTTACTACTTATTCATCCGCAATGCAGCTACCATTAAATTTTTCAATAATTGATTGTTGCTATGTTTAAAAAATGGCCGCAGCACCAGAACGACGCTCTTCCTGTGAAAGGTCGCTATCAAAATTGATTTCAAAACGATAAACAATGCAAACAGTAATCTTAATAGGCAATTGTGATGGTAATACAACTAACATTCACCACAGAATCATCCGTAGAACAGAAAATATGAGATTTTACATGAATTGAAGGATGCAATATTTAAAATTTGCCGCCACACCACAACGAGGCTCAACCTAAGTTGGTTCGCTACCCAAATTGATTTACGCTATAATAATCTATACTCCTAACAAACTTCATTATTTTATCACAAAATGCACAATTGTTATGAAAAATTGTGTTATGCCAATCCACTTATGAGTCTGAATTATAACAGATAATAGAACAAAGAAATTTTTGCATTTATACATACAAGAATAAAGAGTTTATTATCCCATTTATTGTAGGATTTCCGGCAACGTAATCACGAGAAAACAAGTGTGACAGAAACCGCAATTCATCACGACAAACATATCGATTTGTTATTTAAATCAGACCACCGTGAAACTGACTCTCTCTTCGAGGACGATACTTGGGAATGTTCACGAGACAATCTAGTGCTCGTTAAAGATGGTCTGCTTGGTGAGGGTGCCTTTGGTCAAGTTTGGAGGGCTACCTTTACAGATGGAAGAAGAAGTTCTGCAAAAATCGACGTTGCAGTTAAATTATTGCGAGGTAAATTTCATAAGGCTCTTGCAACAAACACATTCGTTATCTATGTAAATAATACACTGACCTATATTTAAATTCAAAACCAACAGATGGTGCTCCGAAAGAAGAATCAAAGGATTTTAAGAGGGAGCTTCAAATTATGAAATCACTATCAAACGAACACCCTAACATTGTGAGTCTGCTAGGTTGCTGTACGAATGAAAATGAAGGTAAATAAATTCTTACGACGTAATACAGAGAAAATCAGCTGTGCTCCCAATGACCTTTCCTGGCTGTTCATAAATTTACGAATATGATCGGGAAAAATAGTAAGTAAAAATGGGTCATGCTGACCCCGGAATTTTCATGAAACGTTTTACTCCTTGATATATGATGTTAATGAAATAAAAATAACTAATATATTTTTGTTAGGAATATTGAATAAAAAAATACCAAAAAATACAAAAAAACATTAAACAAAGCAAACAAAAAACAAACAAAGACACCAACAATTTGATGCGAATCCGCATCTCATTACGTAGAATACGCATACAATGGCTTCCCCAATTTCTTGACATTTCGTTCCTATAATCTTATAATGTTTGAAAACAATCTACAGAAGTACATCAAGGAACTGCCTGAAAAGTATTGAACGTCGACGAAGATTAAAATATATTAAATTTTGTTCACAATGAAATGCAAAAATTAATGTCTGAATCTATTTGACTATCACCGCAGCAAGTTTAAATCAATTTATGTCCGTCTTTATTCAATATGCAGGAATTAGTATACAGGTTACAGGCCGCTCACTGACTCACGATCAGTGACATAAAGTAGCATGGGTAGTTATATACTTCATGTGCGAGAGTTTAAACATTGAGACTGGTTCAAATCGCGGCCGATGCTCTGGCAAACATTGAATCCGCCGTAAAAAGAAAGGATATATATTTAAGCCCACAAATGGGACTATTTGCCCGCGGGTACGTGACCGTTTTCAAGGGGGTAAATGATCTCCTGCCTCCAGGGTACAGTCCCATATTCGGGCTATAATCTTTTTTCTTACATACCTCTCTTTAAAAAGAAATTATTACACATATCTGGGTGTATATACAGATGCAAATTATACACTTCACTTCCATTGCAATACTAGCAAAATTAGAATGGTTATCATTACCGAACTGCGCATTGATATATTTATATCACTCTTATGCGGTTTACCAATAATGTCTTCACATAATTTTGTAAAATTCATCATTTGATAAGTATGTGATACATGTAATTTTAGCAGATTTAAATGCGGAAGTTGTATAGGTAAAAATACTTCGGGTTCACTTTCAGTCAATAGTTGACTCTATGTCATCAACGTATTACAATTGAATCCTAACGAGCGCGCAAAGTTCAATATACGAGGCATGTAATGAGGTATGTATGTATGTATGTATGTATGTATGTATGTATGTATGTATGTATGTATGTATGTATGTATGTATGTATGTATGTATGTATGTATGTATGTATGTATCTATGTGTGTGTGTGTGTAGGTGTGTGTGTGTGGAGGTATGTGTACGTTATAGAGTGACGACTTACACTCGTTGCAATATTACAAAGTGACGACCTGCCGGTAAAGTGACTACAACTCACTTTGATTTTTTAATCGGAATCGATTCCTGGATGGTTATTTTACCATCCTGCGAAGTTTTAGGTCATTGACCGGTAAACCCATCGTGTGCGTGTGTATACTTTGGCCCGTGTGTGTACTATGTTGTCTATCGCCACCTTCTGTTAAATATGAGAAATAAACACAGGTGTTACACACACGGCACATAGGGTTATGTCGCCACCAATAGTCTATTTGATAAGTTTGCAACATTGTGTCAAGCCGCTGTACGACGCGCGCGCCATTTTCAGCGCATTTACCTGAAACATCAGTGCAAGGTGCCACTTTGGTGGATGGAAACCAATCAACAACTGATACATTGTATTTTAAAATTGGATAAACTATACGACGCGCACGTCCACTGTACTGGTATGATTCGTGGCACAATTTTCCCTACAGTGGAATATATTCGTAAAATTTCTACCTTTTGTAAACGTAAACTCTCCCAAAATGTGGCTATTTGTTTAGTAACTCCTTGAGAACATGGTGGGGTATCTGCACCAGTAATATTTTGAGTAGCCTATTAAAATATGGCTCCTAAATTGTTCTCACATCCTGCTCTTTAAAGTCAGAGATTCTGACTAAAGGAGGCAATAGCGCTGAGGTTTGGCGCAGAGTTCGTCAACAAAATCCTGTTTTAAAGATGATAGTTTATTGTTGAACTGAATTGCCCTGACATTGAAGATTTAGTCTAAACTGGTTTAAACAAACGTGCATTCAGCAATGTAACCTGCAAACCTATGGCTAAGCATAGACCCTCGGGAAACTCGAGGCTCTATGGGCTAAGTGAAGAAGTAAGCAAAGTTATCTGTATGAATGCAAAAAGGGGTTGACAAGCACGTTGGAAAGATTATTCACAAAATAAAGTTACCATGCAGACAATATCCTTTTTACCTTACAACTCAGTCCCGATATTACTGTACTCACAGTTGTCGAACCTACCCAACGTATGTATTAAAACACAAAAGTGATTACACGAACAGTACAAAGCGCGATACATGTATGTTTTCTTCTTTCACAAATTCATATTTATTGCAAAGCATATATTGCAATGTCAACCTGTAAATGCTACAAAGCGATGGCATTGTTATTTATTTTGTCATATACGGGCTCTTTTCATCGGAGCATGCCAACTGATTGAAAGACGCGTCGCTCTGACTGATTTCAGGAACTTAGAACCCACAGCCATTTGGAAAACAAAACTAAATTATACAGTCACCTTTTCAAAGTGTGTAGGTTCTTGTGATACGACCGGAGGTAAGACGGGATGCTTCCGTCCTTCCGAATACAAACCATTGTGCGTTAAGATAGATAACGTGAACGCCGCCATCATTCAGAATTTTAATGCAGCCAAGTGTCGGTGCACTTAGTACAGTGGATTGAAGGCGTAAATTAGATGTTGTTTTTTGAATTGAATAAATCAGTTGGTTCGACATTAAAATACTTTAATGTACGAATTCGACAACAACTCATTGTTAGATGAATCTGTTCGCTCAAAACTTAGATGCAGTGTTATAGTTTTATGGTACTAATCAGATAACGATTTACTAGTGTTGGTTTTTCAATTAAATAAATCAGTTGAAAGAACGTATAACCTGTGATAGTCATATTTTACGGAAGAATGTTTGCAATCAATGAAGTGTGCCTCTCTAGAGTGAAAGAGTTGAGTTTTCTCGCAATCATTGAACGACACCTCTACATGTGCACGTATTCATCAATTACGTGTAGTAAATTTTAAATTTTCTTGATGATTTCCGCTAAATAAGATAAGAAAACTTGTAAGGTATCATTGCAAATTGTGGCTTTATTCTACTAGGAACAAAATCAATGTTTGAGTCCTTATATCTGTCCCTCTGGCGCATTCTACCTCAACACTCTTAAGCAGTTTTTTGTAAAACTACCAAAAGGAGGAAGAGGCAGGACCGTTAGGTACTCTCCTCAAATTGTTCGGCAGACAAGGCCCAATATTCTCTTGACAGAGCTCTGACTGGCCGTTGGCCCAGACAGCGAACTCTGACAAGTAGTTGATAGAAGACAGTATATTCAAAACTGATTTCCGACCCAGATACAGTAAATATTTTTGATGAACTTCGGTAAATTTCTTCCTATTTTCGTTTCCAGAGGGAAAACATTCTTTGGCAGTTTGATCTGAGGTGTTTTGTAATAATAAATTTTCTTTTTCCTCCATGAGAAAGACTTTAGTACGATTGATTTTAGTGCCATACAACAAGAATCACAAATCGTTATCAAAATTTCAGGGAATTTCGTTGCCATCTGAGATTTATACAGCATTAGACAGTTGGGAAACATGTTTTACGTGAACACGTCACGTCACGTCACGAATTTCTGCGATGATGCACGTTCGCGGAGCCGGCGTCGTGGAGACAGCTGTTTTTACGTATTTCGTAAACGTTTATATTCATTCTCACCCTTAGGTATCAAAACATGATATAAACTATGGATCATTCATGCACGTTGTTAGTTGGATAAATGATATCGTGTATTTTCGTTATTTTTAATGTGCAATTTTTTCCTCGATTTGCGGCATACCGGATAACCATTGAGCTAGCCCTGTGATGCCGAAACATACTAAGGGGACCCAAGCCTATCCGAATCATTTCTTGCGCGTGCCATACAAACGGGTGACGTAACGTGTAGCCAAACGGAGTTTCTCACGTGAACGTGTACGCCAACACCAACGTGATTTCTACGAGAAATCAGAAATCAATAATACAGGATGAGCTTTGTTTGACTTTTTAGTTCACTGATATATCATATGTATGTATTAAAGTGAAGGCACAAAAGTGATCAGACGCACAATACAAAGTGAAACACATGTAGGTTGTCTACCTCTGCCAGTTAGTGGTTTTTGCAAAAACACAATCCTTATAATGTAAATTTGTATATAGTACAATGCAATGACATTGACATTGTATTGCCATGAGCTGAAGTTTTGTGCAGTGGTTTTGTAGCATAAAAAATGCAGCAAGGGTATAGTTAAAATTCAATTTAAATGTTAAACTCTTAACAACTATCGCAGTTTCAGCGTTTTCCGTGTCCTATGACGATGAGAGTATTCAAGCAAACAGATGGTATGATCAGAACATTAACCATCTAACTCATTTACCCAAGTTACAACTGTATAGAGTTATTCAGCAATAAAGATTGTGTATTATTTACTAAAATAAAGAAAGCAAAATCAAATGAACAAATAAAAAAGCAACTTAGTGCGTTTTTGCCGCTGAAATGAGTTTAGGTAGTTCAGTAAGTTAAGGTAAAGTGAAGGCACCGTGACATATTGCTAAAGTTGACAATTTAAGAAAGGAAGATTTTGTAACTTTTTATTCTAAATATTGAATCTTACAAAGTACATACAGGCATATAGCAAAATAAATAATTATGCATTGTAAGTAATAAACAAGGGTAAAAATGAGACGACACTTGTCAAAAATCAAAAGTCAATGATACAGGACGAGCTGTCTTTGACTTTTTCGTTCATTGATATATTCAACATATGTATCAAGGTGAAGGCACGAAAGTGATAACACGCACGGTACAAAGTGAAAGACATTTAAGTTTTCTTGCTTCACAAATTAGGGGTTCCCGCAAAAACACAATCCTTACTATGTAAACTTGTATATAGTACAAAGTGATGGCATTGACATTTTGGTTTCGCTGCTCACGGTTCAGTGATTGCGGATATGACTGACACAAGAAGTATTATTTCGAAATGTAAAAGCCATGGCCCAGTTCTTGCGACAGAATACTTCCATTTAAAGGATTTTATAGAAAAAAAGTTTGTGTTTTTTTCTGCTCGAACACCTTAGAATCCCACACGCTCGAACGACAAATAAATAATTTACTAAATGTCTACCTTGGTGCTTGGTGATTCTTGCAAAACACATCTTACAATGTCAACCCGTACATACTACAAAGCGATGATGTTGATATTTGTATCGTCATGTACTGAGACCTAGAAAAAGTGTTTTTCCGCTTAACCCCACCTACCCTTATTGACACCCCCAACAAGAAACTTTATTCGCCCCTCGAAAGAAATTTATGTGATTTTACGGATTAAACTTATGGCATTTCACGTTGAAAATTATAACATAATATTTAAGTTAGCCAAATAACCTTTACAGAGGAAAGAGTTTTACCCGTAAAAGCCAATGCAAGTCAGCATATTTCATGTTAGGTGTGTTGCTTTCACTAATGTGATGACCATGTAGCAAATGGAATAAAAGTAGATTATGTTTTTCAAAAAGTGGGCTTTATTTATCATAGCTTTATGACTGTCAGATTATCTTCTTCAAGAAGGGAGTTTTCGTTGCAAACGCACAAGACAAATGCCATCAGGCACTTCGGGACTTATTAGAAGCCACTGAGATATCATATGTACAACAGGCGACCCAGACACTTTTAATATGCTTAATATTGAGTTTTTCTCACTGTTTTCTCTAGCAGTTCCTCTCCTTTTCTACGTACAGTCCCTCTATGGATATAGGGACTGTGTCTTCATGCTCTGACTGATCGGAGTAATTAAAATAAATGGTTATATAACCTAACCAAGCCTTTTGACTCTTTCTTCATTCAACAACCCATTACAAGGACGCTTATCTCTCATATACACATCTTGTAATTAATTAGTCAACACAACTACTTATGCTAATCCGTGGACTTATCAAGGGGTGGTAAACATTGGAAAAATAGAGATTTCATAAAAAAAGGAGAGGGTATGGAGATCTTGGGAAACGTGTCCCGGGGACGTCCGTAAATCTAGTGGACGCTTATATATTCATGATATGCGCAAACAAACACTGCTTATTATTATTAAAAAATAAACGGGAAGTTGGATCGAAAGGAACGCTGAAAACGCGCGTGCTTTTCGTTGCCAAGCGCAAAATTCAAGCATAAACAAGCAGACATGAACCTGCTCCATGTAACAAATGCCACCCAGAAAGTATCGACCGACCAAGCAGAAAAAAAGATCGCCGGAGTGGCCGTTTTATGAGCTTTCAACAAAATTATATAGATGTATGTTTCACGTCGTCGACGTCGTTTTCTGGGAGTGTATATACCAAGTATAATTTACAAACCGCGTCGTGGCACTATGGTGACACACTAGCAGCAGCACGCACCGGAGAATTTTTGCCAGCACTGTGAAGTTTAAACCAGTCACCGTCATTTCTCTGGACTCGCTATAAACTCCATGTCTGCCGGTAACATCGTTATTTTCTGTCTCAAACTACGTACCAACGACATGCCTTTGACGTCAAAGTCGGTTGTTTTCTGATATACGGTAGTAACCAAGCTCATGACTAGAATGACTCTACGGCGTCAAAGAGTTAATCTCGCTGGTTACTTTTTTCGCCTAATAAAAAAAAGTTGGTCGCTACTAGTCTTAGGAATTCATCGATTGTCAATGGCGCCTTATGCTGTTCGTGTATACTTTCCGAAAGAAGCGGCGCACGGGCTATAAAACTTCTTTTGTACTGTTAGGCTAGCTATGGGTCCATAGCTGCCTTTTACGGTTGGTTTTGACTTTTACGTTTTAAACCCACCACAGCCATGATGGGAACATCCATGTTCTGCCCGATAGCACGCTTGTCGCAACTTTGTTCATCGCTATTCATCGAAAAAGCTGCTCCGGGAGCAATTTTTGAGGGCATGGGAAATTTTAATTTGCTTGGGCATTTTTAAGTGGAAGGGGAGCAAATTTTATTTTATTTTATTTTTTTTTGTCTGGCAGGGCATATATTGGTTGATTGTCCTAGGGACAGGGCTTGGCGAAGAACGAGGAGAGGGGAGGCTACTTTTAAAACGCGGAACAGGGGAAGTTGAGCCATGGTGTTTCAGGGGATGGGGACACATGGCAAGTACTTATACCTTTTAAAGGTTACCCAGACTACTTAGCCTATTGCGATTGACCCCACATTACACTGTATGTACTGCGCGATGTGTGTCTGCATGGGAATGTTAATTTTTAGGGGAATTTTTTTTTCACATGGCAGTGGAAAATCGACAGTTTTTTTTTTCAATCACAGGGTAGGGTAGCTTTATGTCTGCAGGGGAAATGGAATGACAAAGTTTTGAGGGGAATTTTTCCGGGGCAGTGGAAATCGGCAAGTTTTTTTTCGCCACAGGGCAGGGGAGCCTAAAAAATCCAGGGTGGGGAGCGGACACAGGCAAAAGTAAGTGCAGAGTGGGTAAAAATGAAGTTTGAGTGCGGCAGGGTAAGTCGAAAAATTCTTAGTGGGAGGGCAAATTATGAACAGCTAATTAATTACCCTCTTGATTTACAATTAGTCAGTTCACATTACTTGTCATGCACAATATATCTTATCATAGTAAGGACTCTTTTAAAAGTGCATTGTTCGTTGGCGGCACCTCAACCCAAATTGCAATTGCCAACGCTCATCAACATCTTGATCATTAGGGGCCTACCACGACCAGCAATCCGCTCAAAAATCACCAAACTATCGCCGTTTTTCCAGCTTTTTCCGACATGACTACTTGCAGACCATTCTTTTTCTGGCGTACAAGCGATGGGCAAGGCTCAGGGCAGCCCGTCACTAAAGTCACGTGAGCGGTGACCTCGCAACATCGAAACATAAACCGACATCACCGATGATGTCGGCCACTGTGCGAATATTTGCCAGAACTGTGAATTTCTTAAACCAGTCACCGTCATTTCTATTCACTCGCTATCATCTCCATGTCTACCGGTAACATTTCGTTAGGGACTGGTCAGTTTCTTCGGCCTTAAGGGCCGGTGGATTCATGGGGTGGGGGATTCACCCTGTTTTTGACTTTGGTGATAGGGGGTCACCATGTTCTCGAAATGCCCAGTAGGGGGAGTAAGTGTGTTTTTGAATCTCGACACAGGTTTATCATTGCCTAAAATGCATCGTGTCAGCCACAAATTTCATCCAGTTGCATTTTTCGGCGTGCCCTTCAGGCGCGTAACTTTAACAATCAGACATATTTTTCAGCACGCCCAACTTTAACATGTTAGGCATACATATATCAGAGCGCATTACTTTAATATATCAGACATTTTCCAGCACGCCCTTTCTGTGCATGACTTTAATATACAAGACCATATGTATCAGAGATATCAGGATGTTTCATACTTTCTCCACGCCCTTCGGGCGCAATACTTTAATAAATCAGAGATATATTTCACTGTTAGACATTTCTGCAAAGCTCAGCTTGTACGCCGACGATGCCAAGATCTATCGCACCATCACATCCCTCGCTGACTGTGTCATGTTAAAGCAAGATCTTGATTTGGTGACAACTGGAAGCTGTCACCTAATATAAGTAAATGTAAATTTATCAGTTTTACACTTAAGAAAATAATTATTTCCTCTCTTGATTACTCCATCAATGGTACTCCTCTTCAACGGGTCTCTGTTGTCAAGGATTTGGGCATTTACTTTACTTCCAAACTTAATTATACTTTTCACATCAATAATATTGTTTCTACAGCCTTTAAATCTCTTGGTTTTATTAAGCGTCTCTGCCAGCCATTCAATTACATTTCAGCAATTATTTCTCTGTATTTTGTTTATGTAAGATCTATTCTAGAGTTTGGCTCTGCTGTGTGGTAACCCCACCAGCAGGGCCGGTCAGAAAAAAATTGAGCGAGTACAAATAAAGTTTGTGAAATACATTTGTCGCAAACTCAATATTCACCGCAGTAAATCCAGCTACCCGTTTTATTGCTGAATTCTGAACATCCCCAAGTTACACAATAGAAGACGAATCCTTAACATGTGCTTTTTATACAAAATAATCCATTCACATTATGATTCACCAAATATTCTAAATGAAATCTGCTTTTATGCCCCCAGTAGAAATTTACGCAAGAAACCCCTTTTTAAACCAGACTTGTGTTCTGTTCATTGCAGAAAGTTCTCGACAGTGCCCAGATGCATGTCCGTTTTTAATGATATCTCTTTTAAATGTAATATAGATATTTTGTCTACGCTGTGTAGTTTTAAAACTATTTTATCCAGTCATTTTAAAAGCTCTCCTTTTTGATTCGTGTATGTTTTTTTTTCAATTTAATATAACGTGTTACTTTTATGGTTGTCTTGTACATTTGTCTTGTGATGGTGTGACTTTTTTGTTTCGCAGATCTGTTAGTGGGTTTGCCCGTTGACCTGTGTATCAAATAAAAAAAGATATATGCCAGAGATATCTTAAAGTTTCCTAAGTGAAAGTGTACCATTAGGAAATCTGCAGTTCATATGAAAATCATGACAAATTCCTGATACTTTTTTTGTTCTCTCTATGAGAATTCAATATGAAAAGCAACATGCACAAATATTTCACAATATATATTTGATACAGTGATTTATTTTAGAGATAGAAAATGGACAAGATATCTTTCGTTCTCATTAATGCAACTGTTTTCTTTTGTGTCTCAGACTTTCTGTAGAATAATGCTTTTTGGCGACTGAAATAAGATTTAAAACAGGCAGTTTTTGTCATTATTAGCTGTGCTTTTATGGTTTCAATGTTACAAGAAAAGGCCATCTCAGACACTTCACACATAAGATTTGGCTAAAATGCCTCTCTACGGCTCCTCAGGAGATTTAATTGGATGGCTGGCAAGTCTTAACAGCCATCAAAGTTTTTGATCTACTGCTTGTTCCTGTTTGATATTAATGATTGACATTCATTTCTTTACAAAAGTTCAAGACATCTGGTTAAGCATAGAAAGTGTGAAATACATTCACAGCTTATTCAAAATGTAATGTATTCAAACTGTAAGATTGACACTTTATATATAACTATATATATAACTACATATATATATATATATATATATATATATATATATATATATATATATATATATATATATATATATATATAATATATATATGTCCACCTTTTTTATTACAGTTGTCATGTGCAGGGGGTCACCCTGTTTTCGAAATTTGGAATAGTGGAGATAACCCTGTTTTCAAAATTCGGAATAGGGGGGTCAGCTACTTTTTGACGTCGGCAAAAAATAATCCACCCTAGGCCGAAGAAACTGACCAGTCCCTTATAGAGAAGGTTAGATACACGTAATTACGTTCCATCATAAGTGCGGGTAGCGTCTTTGTCACGTGATAACCAGACTTCGCGTACGTGTCGAACAGACGTTCGGAACGGCAAACAACACCTCTACACATACAATATGTAGTCATAATTACTTGTAGTATTTTTTGATATTTTTGATGATTTTCGCGAATTTAGACAGGGAACCTTGTAAACTATATCATTATAAACATCTTTGATATCATAATTTTTCGTATAAAGTTTGCACCAGCGCAAGAAGTACTTGCTATATGATGTCCTTACATGAACGAAGCTACAATATTCCTCTCATAGAGAAATTAATATTTCTTAAAACTAAAACTAATTCCCTATATTTCTGAGAAAATAATACAGCTAAATTATCGAGAACACACAGATAAACTGAATGACAGACAAAACCTTAGCAACACCACCCGATTGAGAGAACAACGCTTATCACACGAACTTTGACCCCAGTCAAAATCAGACTTGTTCCTGGGAAAAATGTTTAAAATTTTGCCCACATATTAACAACGTAAAGATGAAAAGTTTCAACTTCTGACTTCATGCTTTACGGACGTCCTCATGCCATGAACTGCACGCAAGGCACTGGCAGGGTTTGCACTGTTCGTGACCATTTAAATGTTTGGAATTAGAGTAGCTGGATCTCGTCGGCCATCGAAATACATTGGGTTCAGTAAATTTTGGATAAATAGTCATGACTGGCCGCAATCTGGTAATTTCTGGACATATTTCAGGAGAACTTCTTACCTTCCCGTTTTAGTAACCTTTCCTATCTTTCGCGATGTTGACCAACCAATAAAATTCACGGATTAGCGTAATTAGTTGTGTTGACTAAATAATAACAAGATGTGTGTATATGAGGTAAACGTCCTTGTAATGGGCTGTAAAATAAATAAAGAGTCAATAGGCTAGGTTAGGCTATATAGTCATTTATTTTATTTACTACGATCAGTCAGAGCATTAAAAAAAAGAGGAACTGGTAGAAAAAACTGAGAAAACCCTCAATAATAAGCTTATTAATAGTGTGTAGGCCGCCTGTGTATGTACTAAATTACAGTTTGAAAAAAAAATTCTTTGCATTGTTCAGTACACAAACAAAGCAAAGATCAAACATGGTTAATTTTACAGGGTCGATTTCTTTTATGTAACTAGGCAACACAAGCCAACTTTTTATAATAATGAAAACAGTATTCACCCAAAATTTGAATAACTGAACAGTCTCTGAAGGAAGTATTTCAATGGTATTTACAGTTATGTAGGCCAAACTTTTGTTTAACTCATGCTATTGTAGAGCTCTCTGATTTGCTTCCATATGGGAACTTGGTAGTTGACAGTATGCATAAATGGTATAACCCTACTTTCAAGATGACAGAAGTGCAGTGCATTAAAGGTAATGCTTGTAGAAGCCAAGCATGCATCAGCTGGATGAAACAACAAATGCAAACATCAATTTTACATTGTATTTGTGTGGGAAAAAGGAAGGCTTGGTACAATTACTACTATGCATGTTGATAGAATGCTTTGCTTCAAGAGACTTAGTATTCAAGACTTTGGATGCGTTTGTACCTGTCCCTTTCTTTTGCTTGATACATGCCGTTTTTTGTGACCTGATGTTAATTATTAGCACCAATTTGTATGTGTGCTCTACTTTTGCCAGATATACATGTGAAGTAACTGGGTTTCATTTTTTGATAACAACAGGATAGTGAGTAAGCTTCCTCACTTTACCAGGTAAACACATCCTGGTGTATGACCTTATTTCACTTTGTATCATCAATCAGAGTGTGTATGGTCCCTCACTTTGCTAGGTAAACACATTATGGTTGTGACTTGATGTCACTTTGTATCATCAATCAGAGTGTGTATGGTCCCTCACTTTGCTAGGTAAACACATCATGGTGTGTGATTGATGTCACTTTGTATCATCAATCAGGGTGTGCATCGTCCCTTACTTTGAAGGGAAAAAAACATCTTTGTGTATGACCTGATGTCACTTTGTATCATCAATCGGAGTGTGTATGGTCCTACACTTTGCCAGGTAAACACATCATGGTATGTGACTTTATGTCACTTTGTATCATCAGTCAGAGTGTGTATGACCCCTCACTTTCTCAGGTAAACACATCATATTGTGTGACTCTATGTCACTTTGCATCATCAGTCAGAATGTGTATGGTCCCTCACTTTGCTCTGCTTTACGGACGTCCTCATGCCATGAACTGCACGCAAGGCACTGGCATGGTTTGCACTGGTTGTGACCAATTAAACGTTTTGAATTAGAGTAGCTAGATCTCCTCGGCCATCGAAATACATTGGGTTCAGTAAATTGTGGATAAATGGTAATGACTGGCCGCAATCTTGTAATTTCTGGACACATTTCAGGAGCACGTCTTACCTTCCCGTTTTAGTAACCTTTCCTATCTTTTGCGATGTTGACCAACCAATAAAATTCACGGATTAGCATAATTAGTTGTGTTGACTAATTAATAACAAGATGTGTGTATATGAGATAAACGTCCTTGTAATGGGCTGTAAAATAAATAAAGAGTCAAGAGGCTAGGTTAGGCTATATAGTCATGTATTTTATTTACTACGATCAGTCAGAGCATTAAGAAAAGGAGAGGAACTGATAGAGAAAACTGAGAAAAACTCAATTATAAGCTTATTAATAGTGTGTAGGCCGCCTGTGTATGTACTAAATTACAGTTTGAAAAAAATCTTTGTATTGTTCAGTACACAAACAAAGCAATGATCAAACATGCTTCATTTTACAGGGTCAATTTATTTAATGTAACTAGGCAACACTAGCCAACTTTTTATAATAATGAAAACAGTATTCACCCAAAATTTGAATAACTGAACAGTCTCTGAATACATTGCCAGGAAGTATTTAAATGATATTTACAGTTATGTAGGCCAGACTTTTGTTTAACTCATGCTATTGTAGAGCTCTCTGATTTGCTTCCATATGGGAACTTGGTAGTTGACAGTATGCATAAATGGTATAACCCTACTTTCAAGATGACAGAAGTGCAGTGCATTAAAGGTAATGCTTGTAGAATTCAAGCATGCATCAGCTGGATGAAACAACACATGCAAACATCAATTTTACATTGTATTTGTGTGGGAATAGGGCCTGTCTAACTAGGAAGGCTTGGTACAATTACTACTATGCATGTTGATATAATTCTTTGCTTCAAGAGACTTGGTATTCAACACCTGGGAATTGATTTTGTACCTGTCCCTCCCTTTGCTTGATATATGCTTTGTGATGACCTTATGTTAATTATAAGCACCAATCTGAATGTGTGCTCTAATTTTGACAGATGTACATGTTATCATGTAACTTGCTTTCACTTTGTGATAACAACAGGATTGTGAGTAAGCCCTCACTTTGCCAGGTAACCACATTCTAGTGTATGACCTGATTTCACTTTGTATCATCAATCAGAGTGTGTATGGTCCCTCACTTTGCCAGGTAAACACATCATGGTGTGTGACTTGATGTCATTTTGTATCATCAGTCAGAGTGTGCATGGCCCCTCACTTTGCTAGGTAAACACATCATATTGTGTGACTTGATGTCACTTTGTATCATCAGTCAGAGTGTGTATGGTCCCTCTCTTTGCTAGGTAAACACATCATGGTATGTGATTTTATTTCACTTTGTATCATCAATCAGAGTGTGTGTGGTCCCTCACTTTGATAGGTAAACACATGGTGTGTGATTTGATGTCACTTTGTATCGTCAATTAGAATGTGTATGGTCCCTCACTTTGCTAGGTAAACACATCATGGTGTGTGACTTGATGTCACTTTGTATCATCAATATACAATAGAATAGACAGGTTCAAAGAAAATTCTGCGAAAATTGAAACTACATGACATATGTCAACCTAAAACTTATGTTACTACAAAGGTCGATTTCAGGAAAGGTACAAACAGAATCATTTTAAGTATTCATGCATCAATCGATTAGAGAATAACATTTTGATCCACTTACTACCAAGAGTTTTGAAAGGGGCATAATTAAGTAGAATTTAGATATCAAGGGGCAATGTCTACATACCGTCATTGCATCCACGTTGTAAGCTTTAAAACACTCAGAGGATATCATACTGAGAGGTATTGTTAGAGCTGTAAGTTTTAAAATTTTGATCTAAGTAAGTATATTTTGAATGCATTCTTACAATTTTTTTTTGTGATTTCTGTGACAAATTCCAATGGACAATATGACATTAAACTGGTTCAATAATCATTTCCATTCAAGGTTATACATTACCGGACATTTGTGATTTACAAATATAAGAAGGATCATCATAAACAAGCGTATTCAAGGTACTTTTGTATTTCATAGAATTGTAACGTTTTGATGCGTAGAATCTTATGTTTCATTTGATGGTGAAAGTATGCAAGGCTAGAAATTTAAAACAGGTCGGGACTAAATACGATACCTACACCCTTCACATTCTGTATCAGAGTAAGGTTATTCAGACAATATTTCTCAAGGTTTAAATCTTTGTAGATATTTTTTCATCAAGCTATTTTCCCTACATAAATGTTACGATTACAATCCATGGTGTGGATGGCACCAATAAAATTTAGGCACTTACCCTGGCTCTTTATTTGCATATTACTTAAACTTTCATGATAAGTGACATTTGTCCAAATTTACAGTGCTAAATCAGAAGAAACCTGCTGCAGATACTGATCTAACAATGATCTGATTATAGCATGACACTCTGAACATTATCGGTTGAAATGCTTGCTAAATTATATACTAACAGAGTGGTGTTATCATTGGCGTTGTAAATCCATTGACTGCATCACATAAACTGCCTAGATATACTAATTTTGCCAATGCAACTGTCTTTACAGACATTTTAGAATGTCTTGTCGAAATATTTTAATTTAAGTAAAATGAATATTTATATTTAGCAATTCTGATGTACAATTACACGTAACATTGCAATCACAGTGGCGTATTCAGTTCGCATCGTGGGTGGTCCCTCCTCACTTTGACACGTAAACCTGTGCGTGTGTAAAATGATGTCACTATGTACTGTATACGTGAATGTGTGTAAGATGTTTCACTTTGATACGTAAACCTGCCTCTACATCACTTTGTACGTACAAAGTGGGAGCCTTAAAAAGCCGTTTTCAAGGAAAAGAAGTAGCCCACGTTGTTCAGCAACCTCTTTTATGTCAGATTCTGCAATTTTTTTTAGAAATAACCATTCCTCACCCATGGTTTCACTTTGTACTTTTGTATTTTCACTTTGTACCATATGAACAAGCGTGTCACACTTTGACACATAGACTTGCTGTTATGTGTGTGTGTGTGTGTGTGTGTGTGTGTGTGTGTGTGTGTGTGTCATTGTAATGAAGAGTCGAAAATTTGAACATGATGTACACTGGCCATTTTTGCATATGTCGTCGCTATAACATATTGATCATCATACACATACAAAACATATCTTTTTATATCATTTGTTAATCTCAAGGTCTCACCACATATTGAGTATTTTAAGATGAAAACTCTTTCAAGAAATAAAAATTGATGATAATGTGTCTTCTTCCAATGCAGGACCTACATTAATTATTTGTGAATTGATGAAAGGAGGAAGTTTACTGAATTATCTCAGAAAAAATAGGGCAGATATGGTTTACTCCAATCTTCAGGCCGGCCATAAGGACCTAACTCCCCTAAAGCTACTGAGGTTTTCATCTCAAATTTCGAAGGGAATGAGCTTCTTGGCGGCCAAAAAGGTTAGTGACAAAAAATCTTATTGTACAACTTCCTTTTCTATTGTTACACGCAATATGTAAAATGTTATGTGTTTTTCCCGTGAGAAACACTCTTTCAAATGCAACTTTCTTATCATTACAGTGTCTGCATCGTGATCTTGCAGCTAGAAATATTCTGCTTGACGAATATCAAGTGTGCAAAATTTCAGACTTTGGATTAGCGAGGGAAAGTTACATCTATCAAAGAATGTCGGGGGTAAGCTTGTTGCTAAGTTTTACGGAAACATACTTTTTGTTTATTATGCTATTTGTAATATATGTCCTAGCTTTTTTATGGTTTTCATAATCATGCGTGTATGTGTGACTGATTCAAGAATACATAAATGGTAGCTTAAACTTTATAGCCCGGACATGCCATGTAAAAAAGAACAAATGTGTGTGAGTGTGCTTAGTTACAGTTTAATGCACGTTGTATTTCCGTTAAGTCGACATGCTAAAGTAAAAGATGGGTTTTCTATGATCATAAGAATCGATTAACTTGTCATATACAAAGTTGAAGAAATGCATTTAAAAGGAACTCCCCTATTAGTCCCTCTATTGAAGAGACGTAATTGTTTTGGTGTTTTAGGTGTTCTTTGTTATCTTGCAGATGATATTTTAAAATTACACTGAAATAAGTAATGTTTTAGGGTAAAATTATTATGTGGTCAAAGCGGTTTCCGTAACAGAAACCAGGGTCTTGTCCAGGATATTGAACAATGTCGTGATATTTTTGCAAGACGATTCATTACCCCTGTGATTTGCGAAGTCAGTGAATTTTCATCAAGGCAGGATTTAAGCTTGATCAGGACACATATGATTCTTTCAAAAAAGACAACATAATTACATCGGCAAAGTTTCTTGAAGTAGAAGGTTAGAGATCCACAAGGAAAAAAAGGAAATTTTTAAAATTAAGTAAGCTTAAATTAATGTTAGAAATTCGTTTTCATATAAACTATGCCCCGAGAATATATATATATATATATATATATATATATATATATATATATATATATATATATATATATATATATATATATATATATATATATCACATACATAGACCCAGTTATCCCTATAGTGTGACATCACGCTATAGGTATACGGTTTACAGGATTTCCGTATACCCCTACTTCTGACGTCAGAAGTAGTGGGTATACGGGGTCGGCACTTTTTATTCAACTGGAACAGTTTGTAAGCATTCTCGTGCAGATGAAAATTGAGTGGGCACAAAGGAGTTTACTGAAAAATGCGGTAAAGGTAATAAATAGTGAAAACGTCAAGGCTTTTGGTAGCGATTGTGAAAGTTTGTCTGTTTTTTTTCTACTGGGGAAAACGAGAGCATTCACTGTCGTCTGCTCCCTACGTTTGCTATTACCACTGTACTGTACTATCTCGTCACGAGCCGTAACAGCCGAGTCATCGCTCAAAATCGATCAATTTATCACCGAACAAGAATCCAACATATATATTAAGAATATGATGTATCAAAATCAACATCTCATCCTGTCAGGTGACGGGTTAATTTTTTAGCATCGGTAAAGTGTTGTATTGCTGTTGAACTTCTGCGGTAGGCTGTAATAAAGCGAGAATGTTTACTGCATAACGTACGGCAAACGCGGTTTTCAGAAGCTTGTGCCACTTCGTCGACAGCTCGATAAGAGCTCCGGACACAATGAAGTGTTTTCATAAGACACCAGTAAAATCGAGACCGAATGAACATTATATGCCAAATGTTAAAAGTTTCTTTTTGCGCTTTGTTTACTGTGATTGTTTATGATTTTAGTTTCATTCATAATTACAAATGTCACGGCTGTACTTTCACTCTCTCTGGGTTGAGGTACCGGTCTGGGATCGTAATGCTTTCAGTAACTATAGCTTGACACCAAAGGTGTCGGTTGTAAGCACAACTTCAATCTTTATTACTAAACACCGTTCTCAGGTCTCTGCTCCACACCGTTCTACTCTACTTCTAAAAAGTGTACAACTTAAATAGTTTCCAAATCTACATATGATAATGAATG
>LD349378.1:13867-25125 GCA_001465055.1 Ptychodera flava | reverse complement strand
TACAATACCAGAGTGGTTTTGTGTGATACATTTCACCATGTGTTAATACTGCACAGTACCAACAAGAGTGGTACCCGAGACAAAAATTATGCACTGTCACAATCTTTGAAAAATTATCACTTTTAATGAGTGTCAATATCTGAGCTATTAACAGTCACTGCAGTAACATTTATTGACATCCGTCATAGTATCTATTGCATAACCACTTCCTTTTCTTCACTTACAACTGTGCTGATACAACCTTTGATAATGTACATGAATTTATGATTTTCACTGATTACTACTGGAAATTAATTTTCAGCTGTAAGATTGTAAAACAGTGACTCAGATTATGTTTGAAATATCGAAAAAAATTCCACGGTGTAAGTACATTATCCAAAAAGTAGAAATACCATAATTCTCTCAAAGCATAGAAGAAAATGATCAGGAATTTTGAAACAAAAAAGAAGTTTCCTTATCATGATATCTTTTTATAACAACAACTTTAAAGGGCCAAGGTAGTTACTTTTGGTATTTCTTAACTATTTTTATGTTATACATGTATGTCAACAAGTTTTTTGTTCTACTCCAAAAAGCATGGCAACACAGCATCTAGCTTGTCACATTAGTCTCTACATGTAGAGATTGCATATTGTTATTATATTGACAAGTGTGTGGATTGAATAGGCTTAGGCTGAACAAAAAAAGTTGTGCTGTTCCGATAACCTGACCTACTCTATTTTTTACCTGCTCAACCTAAACTTTTTAGAGCTACATAAAACACTGAAGTAAAAAAAAAAGAAAGAAAAACCCCGCAAAATCAGGTGTTCATGGCATTTGAATTTTACTTGAACAAGGATGTCTTTTATGTTTTTTTCCTTTTATGTGTATGATACATTTTTCTGGAAATGTTTTGGCAAGTGTTTGACTGCCCTGAACCCCTGAAAAATACATATTTAAAGATAAAAATATTTTTGAAAAAAATTCCTGCCGACGTATCTACCCTATTTTTGAAAACCGTGTTATCTGAATAGCACAATTAATTTTTTTTTGCCTTATAGACTACAATGCAAACGTCAGCAATGATAGTGCACTTTACATGTATACACAACATGTCAAGTTGACATGCTGAACAATGCGTATTTCAACATACTTTGATGAGCTGAATTTACTGATGACATACATTAAACAAAAACATACAGTAAAAATAATCACCAAAAGTTAAAGTTACCAGCTCTTTAATGAACTATCTTGTAACGTGGACGTGTTTTATCCATTTCATCAAAAACTGAATCTTGTACCTAAGGAGAATATTCCATTTTTGAATGCCAGAATCATAAAATGTTTAATTGAACAATAACGAAAAGTTTTGTTGAAATTTGATGGGTATATGATTCATATTTAATTTTCAGCATGCTTTTTTAAAATGCAGAAAAAGTCACTTTTATACATCAACTTTATTCTCCTAATATGAAACATTAATTTCCATTGGATGAAAATTCAATGCAGTCTTATAACATTGTTTTTCAATGAAACATTTGTATGTGGATCTTTTTACTCATAATATTTTAGCCCAAAGTTCCTATTAATAGATAATAGATAGGGATACTTACTTTGTTTCATGATCTTATGATTGCAATTTCAAAAACGATTTCTTGATGTGAATTATCTATTTTAATGAAAAAAATACCTCAGGGAGACTATTATTACTCAACATTCAGTGATTTTTCTAAAGGACAGTACAGAAAATCGCTTGAATGGCAGCTTTCGTTTCCTAGTAGAATTCATCGCAATATGTAGACGCATATATTGCATTAAATGTCATTCGTCCTCATTTCATTCTGCAGCCAGAATAGGAATGTTACCATGGCCACCCTGTTGACATAGCATGAAATGAGTATATTTCTGGGCTACACATCATACTAATTTATGATTTTTTGCAAAGATTCTGAATTCATGTTTATATTCTTATTGCATATGTGACTGATCTACTAAATTCAAACAAAAAATGCAGTAGAATAAATTTTACACCAAAGACCTGATATATTATTTGGTTCAGGAATAGCAGTCTTCACTGTTTGGATCCAGAATAGCAGACTACACTGTTTAGTTCCGGAATAGCAGTCTACACTGTTTGGTTCCGGAATTATAGCAGTCGATAGTGTTTGGTTCCGTAATAGCATACCAGGAAGGGGTAAAGTTTACGTTGCTCTTTTTACAGTTCAACATCTAACTATATACCGTATTGCTCTTTCCATCACCTGGCATTCCACAAATATATTGCAGTACAGTACGGAACATCATGCTGACATCATCATTGGACATATTCATTATACGGCATGTCTCCAGGATTATTAGATTACATTGCTAAAGCCAGGAAGATTGTCAGTAAACTGTATATGTGTGGTACAATGCAGTGTTTGAAGACTGAAAGTCTTTATGTCAATGGACATCAAACAGTATGCTGCTTAAACAGCTGCCTGAAAACTGCAGAATCTTCAAAAATATCTTTCTGAACAATTTAAAGCAATTTTTCAGTAGTCAGACATCCTTTTTTTCATCTGCCCATGAGCCAGCTGATCCCAGCTGTGTCCCAAGGGTTCAATGATTGACTGCATATACCTGAATGCTGAACAGTAAAATCCACCAGCTTAAGTCAAGTAAGTTGCATTTCTTATCGCATTGCTCGCCTTAGTGGTCACTTAACAATTTGCATAGGCCAGCTTTGATGACAAATTTTATGACACAATTGTCCAAAATCATATCTTTCACTGATTTTACATGGAATTTAATCATTGTGGATCATATCATTGAACTCTACTATGGACATAAATGACAAACACATATAAAAAACATCATTATTAAAATCCTTGTATATATAGTATTGTCATTGTGTTTTACAGAGAAATAATTCAAGAATAGCTTCAAATGACAATTGTGACTGACCAAACTCTGGAAATCACAAATAAAATCAAAATCTATTGTCTATAATTACTTGTAAATTCATATGTTGTACTTTACTGTATTAGTACATGCCTCAAACTAAAAATGTTAAATTATACTCACACTTTCTCCAAGGAAGTTTCAATCATTCTCTTTCAAGATGAAGAGTAGACAACCCAGCATTTTGAGAATATACAGACTGTAAATTTACCGATATTTTCAACTCAAAATGGTTCAGTGCTATCACTATGCAACCGCTATGGAAAAAAATTAAATTTTTGATTTTTACAAAAACCTGACGATGAAAATGTTACTTTTGTTGATCAAGCTTCAAAATGAGTATACACCAGGAGCAGCGCATGTACTAAAAATTATCCAATCTGAATATCCAACCCATTCGTACATTCCATTGCAATGCAATTTTTGGAAGGCATATTAATAGTTTTGCTTCTGCAGTCATAATCTGCATCATCATTTCTTCATGCTAATTTCCCCTTCAGTCAGGTTGCTGTCTTAAAAAAAATCCTACCGGTATACAGCAGTAGTATACAAATAATGGCTAATTACCAATATACATCATAGCCATATCACCAAAATGAACAGACTTACTGTTTTTCCTTCATACCCCAAAAATGAAATACACAACAAAAATGTGTTCTACAGTCCTTGAAAAATTCTTTTCTGTGAAATGATCACATACATTAAAACTTTTGGTGAATTTTTTTTTCGATGGTGTTATTGCATCATTTTTGTCAAATTTCAAAGAAAAAAAATGTATGTCTCTCTCACTTGACCTGAGTGGTACTGTTGTTTTTGGTAGAATTTCCATATTTTGATAATTTGATGATTTTTGACTCTGCAAAATGATGTTGAATTTTTTTCTTTATCTAAATCTGATGATGTAATTTTTCCAAAACCCTTCTTACATGTACAGCTGTATTCATCCATGAATCTATGATGTACCAAAGATGGTAGAACCAAGTGTTTATTTTGTGATCACCATACTTTATTGAATTATTGCTTTATTCACACCTTTTATTTTCAATTCACATTGACTGCTCACAGGTTTCTGACAGCCAGCCAATTACTTAAGCCATATAGTCATCATAATAATTACTTCTGACATGAAATAACTGTTGAGCATACAACTACAGTAATGTGAAATAACGCCTTGGGATGGAAGAAATAAATATGTAAATGGTTTTGTAAATGTGAAGGTGAACAGAATGAGGACACCCAACAATAGCGACTTGAAGAAAAGATATTTACAGTCCAACAATATATTTGAGTCAGAGCTTTGAGGCTTCATATGTATCATTGTAAAAGACAAGCTGATGAATTCTTTCACACCCTATAGATTTGGTTGCAACTGAACAGTTTTTCTTATGTTGTTTTTAATATTGAAAGAAAGGATGTATACACTTTAATTTTCTGCTCATAAAAACCTGATATATAGTTATCTTCTCAGTTTTTGCTTGGTTGAACTTTATGCATGAATTCTTGGCAATAATATTTAATTTTCTCACCCAAATAAGTCTTTATTTTGTTACCTGCATTTTTCTGAAGGAAAATTGTGTGAAAATAGTAACATTTAATACTTTAGAACTTTCACCATAAAATAACTATTCACATTGAAATTCCAGTTTTCAAAACATTCATTTATGAGTGGTTACAGAATCTCAATGGGAATTAACATCAGGAAATGAAAATACACAAAAAACATACGTGACCATACATGACTTAAATGAAGATATTTATCTGATGACAAGGAACCTTTTCCAACTAACTCAGAATAATGGATTTCTTTTAAATTTATTTTCATCCAACATATAATAATTGATTTGTTTTACATCCTTGGACATTAGTCTGAAGCTGAATTAGCAGATATTTTAAAGCTTTCACCAGTCACTCATTGAGTCAGCTTATTATTTGATAGGTTGAAATTCAATGTTTGATGTGAGTCAAACGAACATTTCCTTATACTTTGCATTTCTGAATCAATTACAAGGAATCAAAGTGCAACTATGGCAAATTCCTCAAGATCTGGTGAATTTTTCTCTTGATAACTGGATTTGTCAAATAATATATGCCTGCTAAGATCTTGACCCACTACAAATATTTCATTTTGATGATGTAAAATTGCAAACAAAATCCGTTCAGTCAAAAGAGATACATTTCAAAGAAGCAGAGGATCCATCAAAATGCAAACAAAAAGTGACCTCAAATCTATGACACTGTTCATCACCTTGTTTAAGGTGAAGGTAAAAATTGATGTATTCAAAATCGAAAGGTGACAGTATGCATGAATAGATAGAAAGTGTTTACACCAAGAAAATTGATGACGGGAGGTATGCACATGTTAATCAGGCAAGCTGGGCCAACAAAGAATTCACCTTCATAGTGAAAACACTCCCTAGAGGATAAAAAGTACACAGAGCCATTTACTGATCACATTTGTTTTATTGAGGTCAAAGGTCATGTCCTGAACTGCTCTTGAATTAAAGAAAGATGGGACCTTTTCCCCCGGTCACTAAAATAAAACACAACACATATTCTTTGACATTAAATTACTCAGAATGACAACTGAGATGTTGGTGCCAGCATCATTCATCATTATAATTCTTCATCACAGTATTTCTGTAGCTGTGTATTGGTGCATTTTAAACCAGTATTTTATGGGGCAATGTTTACATTTTCCTGGTTGATGGGACAGCGTTGTAAAATGACATATTCATTACCTTTTAAAAATTAAAATGTCTGTTTTAAAAATGTCTCATATCATTTTATTCAATATCTATCCATGTCTTTTTGATTGGAGTTTTTTGCAATGTTGTCATTAACTTTCATAGAGATGAGGCAAAATAATGTGAAAGATAGATTTGGCAGAAATTTACAATGGCAGATAAAAATGATGTTTTTGAGAAATCAATTTCTGTTAGATTATTCAGGCATCACAGGACAAGTAAATGTTTTTGAAAATTGAAAAATTCCACTGACCTGAATTGAATTCTGTTAGCCAGCCAAGTTGATTCTCTGCAGACAGAAACCTGATACGTAGTCTGGCTGTGGGTACAGTGTGCTAGTTGAGTGTGTTATTAAAACGATGGCTTCAGACGGTATCTGCTATACACAGTAAAATGTTAGCAAACACAACGATGGAGGCAGAACAGTGAGATTCGTGCTCTTGTAATGGCAGTGAGTCCCTTGCAGTGGAGTTTTCTACGCAGTGACGTGATGATGTAAAGACTGCAAGACACAGACAGCTATATGGTTTGAAATTTACAGCCACAGCAACAAAGACATCATGGTGATGGACCAATGGGTCAATTGCAAAATTAGCCACAGTGTTCGGAGATACTACAACTGATAATGTTCGCCACAGTGTACATCAGTGAGATAGGCCGATCAAGTGAGCTGTTCAATCTATGTGGTTGCACTCCCTTTGCTAATTAAAACTGTGCTCTTTTTTTAGGCTGTTCTATCAATATCCGCCATTCCCTTGAATTAACCAGAATAACTAGCAGAAGTCTGGAATGCATCTGCGTGTGGGCTGTGTAGCATGAGAACATTGGACATAAAAATCTGTCATTACAAACCCCTGGTGAAAATTCCAAATCAATCTTTACAATCATTCATTTATTGATTGTGACGTCTAATGCAACCATGAATGGAGGCTGTCTCCTGCATGGTTTTTGTTCACACAAACTGAAAAACTAACACAATTCATGTGAAATCTAAAGAAATCGACATGAGTTTTTTGCAGGTCAATCTACTTTTGTGTCTTCTTGACAAAATGCTGAACAAGGAAAGCATTCTTATAGGAAATGAAAACATTACCTCAAAAACATTACCATTTCTTTTTCATTGAAATCAGAATTTTTTTTTCTTCCTTTCATTGACAACTTTTCATTCCTTGCAAAATAAATCACCCTTACTATTGGGAATATAGATCATCTTTTCAAATTTCAGAACCAATTTCATACTTGATTTGAATCTGATAAAGGTTTTTTTGCAAAAAGGATTGATGAAAAGTAATGGTCATTGGATAAAAGCGCTCCTTGATGATGAAAACTGTCAAAAACTGTGATATTTCAATAACAGATAAAATGATGTCACATTTACAAGGCACTGAAATTGTATAATTCAAAAGAATGGAACATTGCAGATATGTACAACTAATATGGAGATACTCAGCAACCTTGAAAGTGCCAGTCATCAAAAAATCTTTCCACATCTTCTTTGAAAACTTGATGAAAGGATACATTATTACTTCAGATATTGATGTTATATTTCAAAAGAAACGAAAGTAAAATGAAAAATTTAGTATGTCCTCATCATTATTGTCTGATTGAAACCATCATTCAGAGTAGCATCGCCATAGAGTCAAATTGCTTTATAGATCAGGCTGTTAGCTGTAAATATTAAAATGAAAGATTTCAGGAAATACGAATTCAAATGAAGCCAGTGCTGTCAAGTAACAAAGGAAATCCTAGAACTGTCTTCAATAATTCATCATTGCCTTCAAACAGGATATTGATTTACCACTCTGATTGCATAATTTAAAAAAAAAAATTAAAACCTAAACAGTAAATTACTCCTCAAGGTGATCATGACCTAACTTCATCGCAGAAAAAAATGCAATTTAGATTTCTGTAATTTGACATTTCTTGTGGTAATTGTCCTTCCATGAATAATTGATTTATATTTGTTATTATGAGTGTGTATATCAGTACGCTTGATGCTGTTATCAGACTTGTCACAACCAACCCTAATATGATGTATTCTTTATAAAAATCCTGCAGGAAAATTCTCAGTCTGACTTAGACTATTCATTTGACTGTTCACTTTAGAGCCTGGAGTGAAAAAGGATTACAGGTTATATTTAGAATATTTGTTTGACCCCATTGACATGCACCAGATTTAGTGACAGATCTGTATGTAATATACTTAGAGCATGTTGATATTGCATTGTATAATACTGTTTGTACATGTAATCACAACACAGAACAAATTATGTCTGATATTGAAGGAGGCTATTTCTGTCTGGTGGAACATGTTCTTTCATTAAAAGTTGCTAGGCACACTCAAACTGAAAAATTAATGTTTTACAGTATTGAAACCATTGGAATAGCTTCAGTGATTCATCTTCCTTTCGTTTCCCTGGAAACCTAGATTTTCTGTTAACAGGCAACTTATGAGATTAACAGGTGCTTAACAAGACTATTTCAGTTAAAGACTCGTTGGTTTCTGGATTTAACCCATTCAGATCAGCAAGTCTTCCCATTGCTTTTTGTCATGTGATTTGTGACAGGTATAGCAAGATGATTGGCAGAACCTATCAATCGATTGTGTTTCAATTCCACAGTCTGAACACAATGAGCCTAGCCTATGAAATTGAAACAACATTGAAAATACCATAGCTTGGGTTGATTAATTAAGTATGACAAATGAGGTAAAGTGAAATACATGTCAACTGACCTATGCTCCCATATCTGAATCTGATATATTACCATGACACAAAATGACCTTGCAGCAATGGAGCATGGGAAATGAAAGTGTAGTCATGTTTAGGGGTAAAAGGTAAAATAGATAAGGCCAAAGTAATTAAATTCTTTGTTTTGCGTCCCCATCCCCGTAGGTTTTTAAGGTTTTCATGAAAAACACACACCATGTATTTGAATAGGAAATTTTAGGACATGACTGCTTAGCTTTTCTGAACTAAAATTTTGTTACAATTTTTTTATTTGCTGCAATCAAATTACATTGTGTTAATTTTCTTGTGTGTGTTTTTCAGCTGCTTAGACGCGTACCATTTCCCATTTAGAGTGGACGCAAAACAAAGAATTTAATTACTTTGACCTAATCACAATCAGATATTATTCGGATTCATATCAATTTTTCTGATACTATAATCATTGCTTTGCAAATTTCATCATCATTTAGGGAACCATGGCTAGCATAGTGACAGGAGGGATCTCTAGGGAGAGAATGGAGAGTCATTGTCAAAATCAGGAGTGGTAGAGGGTTTTAAAATTTTTTTTCACAGCAAAGAAGGGGAGGGGATGGCTTTGGACTCTTTATACTAAAGCAGACGTGGACTCTGTGTTTCGTATCAGAAGTAAAATAGTTTATCAACGTTATAGTGTAAGTGTTGGTTCATGATTACCGGTACCGGTAGATATGCCGATCTTTTTTTTGCAGTGGCTGTTCTGGAAAAGAAGTAATAAATGCTTTGCATTTTGGCTACTGATCACAGAGGTCAAGTTGACTTTGTTTGTAGACCTTTCAGGCCAATAGCGCTGATCGCAAATGACGTCACTGTTCTCTCTCATTAATATGCATAAATAAACATTTGTCCGCATTTTCCGCAAAAACGACGAAAATAAAACCTGCGAGTGTTAGAAAGGCTATTTAGCGTCCCACTTATTCGTATAAATTGATGACTGAGACTACAAGCTGCAACAGCAGCCGTGCATACAACGACAAAGTTTGTCCGAATTTCAGCATATTTGTCCGAAAGTCGCGCGCGTGCAGCTATATATTTAGTAACAAACACGAAATCGCGATCAACGCTATTAAGAGTTACTTTTGATGATGAACATTTGATGATTCGATGATTTTTTTCTCTACTATGATTTTTTTTCAAATGTCATATACAGTATCTTGTTTAATCCCCAAGGCATGTTATACAACTTCAGCTTGTCAACGCAGGTCGTACCCGTAAGACTGTATTGTTATTGTTGACAAGATAATTATTGTATTAACTCAGAAATCAAATGTAAATCAATAGTCAGTGAATGATGAAATATGCTGTGGGAGAAAATAAGAACTTGCAGTTGACATTACAAAAATTAGTCAAAAAATTATCAAAGGTAAATAAATGCAACTTTCCCTCTAATATTATACTTTATGGTTAAGCATATAACAATACGGTGGCTATCAAGGTCCTATCACAGGCGAAACATCTTCGCTTGCCAAGGTCTCTTGTCCGGGCAGCTTGATGCTCCACGAAATCAGTTTAGCTTGGGGGACTGTATCAACTAAACGACCCGTGCGAGCGGACGATGAGGCGGCGAAGAACGGATACAGCTCTGTGATTTTCCACGTACCGCAGAGTGGAAAGAAAACTCAACTCTGATAAAATCCGAGGTTATATTAGTAATACTCCTATTTTACAATCATTAATTTATTTTGCGCAGATTATAAATGCCTTATTCTCCTGAGGTCATACACCCATTTCAAGTTTTCTCATTAGGAGCAGAGAGGGAGGGCCTGCACCGTCATGTTTTAAAAAGTCTAAACAGTGAGAGGAGGGTAGCATTTTAAATGTTTAACTACCCCTGACTCCCCCGTCCTCATGACAACTGAAAGCTCCCTTATTTATTATGTATAACAGTTTGTGCAGGCCCGATGTGACTTACTTCTTCTGACCAGTTTATGTTTAATACTTCACTCATACCATTTAACAATCGTCGATCTCTGACCTGTCTATACGCAGGCCGAATACTAAACAAAATGACTTAAAGATGTCGGAAGCGATCATTCCGTTTTGGGGGTTTTCTTTGGCTGACAAGATTGATAGATGGTAAAAGAAACGAAGTAATTGTGGCAAGGTGACATTTCATTTAATACAGCACGCTGGGTAATTCTTCCGAGAAATGGTTTAAGATAACATTTCAGAGCAGCTCATTTTATTCCATTTTGTTTGTCAGGCATATGGCAAGAAAAAGTGCTCCAAGCATAGGGATTTACAAGCGTATTATATATAAATGGTGCAAATCGACTAATGTAAAATAATTTAATACCCAGGAGATTATTCCTCGTATCATGTGTAGTGTTCTCCAATAATTTATGCTTAATAATTTAAAAAACTCCAACAGAATTTACAGGAATTTATTTGATCGAAAGGAACAAAACTAACATTAATAGCGTCTGTCTGTATTGTGTTGTGGAGGGACTGTGGTTGTATGCATGTATGGGTGCACGCATGTATGTATGTACATACGTATGTATGTATGTATGTATGTATGTATGTATGTATGTATGTATGTATGTATGTATGTATGTATGTATGTATGTGACACGTGTATGTATGTATGTATGTATGTATGTATGTATGTATGTATGTATGTATGTATGTACCATTGGCTTGGTAGTATCATATACGTCTGTATTACCACTGGAAATCCTGTCGATTTAATTTCGGAACAATCAAATTTCATACGTGCTATAATTACTTCTATGCGGAGTTGGAAGTGTTGGTCTAGTGTATCATGATCAATCTCTATATGTATCCAGTTACTCTTTCCTTGTCAAGAATCCAATAGACACATACC
>LD349372.1:4345-36979 GCA_001465055.1 Ptychodera flava | reverse complement strand
CAAATTTAAGAATAACAGCGAACGAACAAAATGTCTCTCAACTGAAAGGCAAAACAGAGAATCTACAAAAGGCCGACTGTATATTATTTTGGATAATCATTTCTAATGAGAAAGAATTCGAGTATTGGGTTATAATAACTGTTGATATTGAAGGTAAATATTCCTAATTGTAATCCTGATTGTAATTGTAATAACTCACTTCAAATTTTGTTGTCCGTAGTGAGTCCTTCATACAGACTATCACTTTGTTTCCCAAGGCTTTGATAATGTTCATCTCTACTGGAGGGGACATTTGCATGGATAGCTGTGCCTGTGCTTTTGACTCCACTCTCGTCATTGCGATTGACAGTCGTGGAGTCAGTCTTCTGTATAACTTGATAATGTTGTTCGTCCGTTTCTTTATCCATGCCAAGATAATCACTGGATTTCAGTTCAATTCCATCACGGGATCTCACACTATCCGCTATGTTTGAGTTGTTGCCATATCTCCATGGCGTTCGACCGTATTTGTGCAAGAGAAAGCATATGACAACGGTACTTAAGACACCTTCCAGTATGCCGATAAAAAGGAGTCCTACACCGAGAGAAATGCTAATTTTCCCAGTCTGCAAACGATTTAGAGATGCTTCACATTCACATTGGCAAGACTGGGGACATACGACATCGATATCGCTGCTTGCATATGATGGGGATCTTGCAAATTCTTGCGATAAGAACCTTGTTGAAAGTGATTTTATCGTAGATGGGGACGGAAGGTACACTGTCAATATTGTACTGGCTGTGCCTGTACCAAATGCATTGGTTAACTGACATGTTACCGTATGAACACCATTTTCGCTTGGACTGAATCCGAGAATTCGAAGAGACATTCCTTCCAGTCTAAATCTACCACCACTGTTCACTACGTCATCGTCATATAACCAAACAGGCTCTGTATCTTGTGGATTTGCATCTTTGTTGCAGAGCAGCACTATCTCATCATTCTTTTCTGTTACCATGACATCAGTTGGGTCAATTGTCACGATTGGTGCGTAGTTGATATTGAAGGTGATTGAACAGGTTCTATCAGATGACAAACCCGGATGTTGAAGAGTACAAGTAAATGTCAATGTCGAACCGTAGTTGCGAGATGGAATCCAGTCATATGTGATATATAGCAAACCGTTGTCGGAACCGGTGGTTTTCCTCGGTAGGGATCCACTTCGGTCGTTACGAGACCAAAATAATCCAACTACCGGGGTGGATTGACTAGAAAGGCAAGTCAAAGTATGTGTTACACTAGGCAAGGCAATGGTTGTTATTGCCGTTGTTCTTTCAGCTGTGATGACATCTTGTCCGTTTGGATTACTCACTCTGCAAACTGGGTAGTTTGATGATGGAATGACGTAAATGTTAACTACGGCTGTCCTTGATCTTCCATCAGGCACTGCGGCGTCATTCTGCCACCATGTCACTGCAGACTGATAGCTACCACTGTCAAATTCAGCGGTACTTGGCGACAGTGACCTCACTAGCATAGTGAATCGTAAAGGAGTGTTGTATGAAATGATTCTGTATCTTGCGTCCACCAGCCTACCTTTGACGTTGTATCTAAAATCATAGCCATCACTGATGATTTCTCCGTTTTTAAACCACGATACCGTCTGATTTGACTCCAGTGAATCCACTTGGCAATCTAGGAAAAGTGAACCGCCAGTCATGGTACTTCCGTATGTGTACGTCTTTGTGACATCTGCGGGATCATGGACAAACTGAACTCCTGAAACGCATTTCAGTCCAAACAAAACACAGTGAAGTGTAACTGGCAACAGCAAATAATCAGCATGCATCATGTCAATCAAATTTTGTTTGCAGATACAGATTCAGTTCTGATGTTTCTGATGGTTCCGGGTGCAATAAAGTTTGTGTTGCGATACATTTCTCTTTTAGCACGGTGACGTGGAGGCCATAGTTCAGGGGTCACCGTATACCACTCGGTTTCACTAGTAATCTAGCCTCTCGTGCGCATGAATGGATGAATGAATGAAGTTTCATCCACATCAAAGCATTTTCTACTCTCATTTTCCTTTTTAATTCACTTGTAAAGGCAAATTAGGGAGTCAAGTTCTACACAAATTATTTAAAATGGACCATGATGCTAACTTAATTTGTGATGCAAATGCTTTCTGAAATTAAAGGTTGCAACTTCCTGTAATTTAAGATGGTAAACTGCTCAAATAACCTGCTTTTGCGATGGAGGTTGCTTTGAATGTAATTTATTCCTGCTCTACATTTAAATAAATCTTACCGTTTACATTTCGATGTAAGACCATTCATACATAACTGTCATTCATTCAAAATGTGATAGTTTCCCTAAATATGACATTATTCCGGAATTTTTCAATATGAGACTAAAATTTCTTTGTATGGAAATGAAATGAGAGTTATTTGCAGTGAATATATGTTCATGAGTGTAACCAAGTCACTTATGAGAAAGATTCCTGTGTTAGCATCTAATGAGTTTTTCTTGGTATAATTTTATAAAATCTGTATTGTACAAAATCAAAGTCTGTCTTTACTGCCCGGGGAGATAATTGACGATTGAAAGATACCAATATCTTAGCGTAGTACTTTTGTGACTGTTGTTGTAGCCAAACTAGATTATGAAAATGTGAGACATATACTAACGTATTAGACAAGCCAACAATACATCCAGGTCCTGACGTTAATCGTTATTTTAAATTTCGAGGAGTTTACTGTTGATAATCGTGGTAACTCCGAATCAAGACATTTTGTACTTCTCTAGCCGTACATCCTTCTCTGCACAAATATTATCATTTGAAAGGAATCAATTTCTTCTTGATCTATCATGGAAGTTGCTTGAAGTGGCATGGAATAGTGAAAAAATAAACACACACTTTATGTTCCCCGATACGGTCCGATGTGACAATTATCTCATTACAAACTTTACGCAGTTTTAGCGGTGACCTTGGTCAATACTTTGCATGTCACTCTCCGTGCGATCACGATGGTAGAGTTATTTTTAAAATATTTTAGAAATAAAATATTTTAAAAATGTTAAACGCTCCTTCAACACAATCTATTGAAAAATATTAAAAAAGATACAAGCAAATTGCGGCAGAGTAATTCTGGTATCGAGAAGTAAGAAGATATTTGCCCTGGCATGACTTTTTTTGAGCCGAAGAATCTTCTAATCCCGCGAGAGTATGCCTATAAATGATTTGATAAAATAACCCTAATTTACCTCAAAAGGTAGCTACACAAACTGTCAAAATAGATACCACAACAAAATAGTCTAGCTATTAGACCCGTCTACGGCTTCGATATCGATACTATCAGACCAAAGGTCACCCGCGTGTTTGGCAACGTAAAGGTATTCGAAGGTTCCTTGCAAAACCAAACCTCACTTTTATATCCAAGAAGGTAGAATCTTTGTTTTCTGTTTGGTTTGTTGAGCGTAAATATCGATGATCTTTCAGTGGGGTTGAAAAAAACGTGACTCAGAAGGATTCAAGATATGGTACTTTGAGTAAACCCACGACAGTGAGAAACGTAAACTCAATGCGACTGATAGACCTCAGTTTACATGTTCGATAAGTTTCCTTGCTTATTCATGCTATTGTTCTCTCTAGGGATCAAAAAGTGCATTGGCAATGTGTTTCGCATGTCCAAAAAGATTGCCTTTACTTTCGTCGGTTCAAGAAGCGTTGTTAGAACTCGCAGTACCTATGCATGATAACAGATATAATAAAGGGAGAACAGCTCCACACATCGTTCATATCTGAGTTGTTTGCGTTTTGTGTATGATATTGTGTATATTGTAAGTGTACGTCATAATTGGCTGTTTTATATAAAATGTACATGAACAATCATTCATTATCAGAATCTTTGCTGGGGTATATGCTTCCCCTCCTCCGGATTTCGTTTTCGAGGCCGATACGTTAGAGCATGCGCATCAAATAAAAGAACAAAAGGGGAGCATGACAGCGATTTCGTATTGAGAAAGGCCTGCCCAAGCAGCGTCATTTCCCTCTTGTGATATACTATAAATACTCCTCTCAAGGAAATTATTTTTAGCCATGAGTAGGACTTTCAATGTAAAACGCTTTTTAATCAGTTATTCTGACGAGTCACTTTGACTGTCAAGTTCGCTAAAGTAAACTTCATCTTTCGTACTACTTGCCTCTTGGGTCAAAAGGGTTAATCAATTTGATCAGATGAATAATAGGGGATCACATTTTACAATTGATGACTTTAGGGAGGGTCACATTTTAGAAACATAATTTGGAGGGGTTGATTTTATTACATTTCATATGTAGCTTCAATTCCACTTACCCCTCCCTGTAAAAAACGGATGCTCCCTTATTAGACCATGCTGTCGATTCCAAGCTGGTATTTCCTGGTGCCAGTATTGTTACGGGTAAATCGAGTGGGATCGAGGCGGGCTTCATCGCGTCCAATATATTGAGAGTGTTGAATATTAATGTTTTGCGTCAATGTGTGAGATTATGACACATGGTCACGTTTTTCTTATATTTCCATTTTTGTCACTAGTTAGATTTGATGTTTTATATTAATAGTCAATAAAATGCTTTATAGGATTGGAGAGCATTGTTTACTGTCCAAATTTTGTCGTTTTTTTCTTCAACGAATAGAAGCCACACTATGTTGTGTATAAAATAATCCTTCGTCTTTCATCAACACTGGTTGCACACAATTACGAATTCCAGTGGGACCGTAGTCTATTGTTTGTGTTATCTTTTACAATTGATAGTAAGACACGTAGTTCTTATCTAATTTACATACTTCGCTGTTTTGGAATGTGGCATTTACGGCCATGAAGTCAGTCTGCATTTAAAATAACGATTTCTTGCTTTTGAATCTACATGCAAAAATAGCTCCGACACGGTAGCACGGATCATGCTTATATTAAAATGACAAAAGATATAAATTATCGTGGAAAACAGTATAACACCGATCTATCATATTTCTTGATGGCTTGTTTACGGAAACATTTTTTTCTTACGCGATATGCAATAAGTTCACAAAACAAGAGAAATAAAATACTTTTATGTAACAAAGTATCCTAAGTTTCGTTGTGCATATTTAGTCACTCTATTTTCAAAACGTAAAGCCAAAGTAGGAAAAGGAAATACTCAAGGTCTGTACGATTATTACCGCACTTTTCGGTATTTTGATCGAGGAAGAATACCAAGGTAATCTAAAACATCCTTAATAAGGATTTTGTGGTACTTTATGCTAGTGAAATAGACAGCAGTGTCTTTTCCACATGCGTTCTGTACCAGCAGTGCTTTGTTTCAAGTACGGACTACTGTCTTCTTGTGAAATTATAGGAATTAATAGGATTGCGAAAATCATTCTAGTCCTGGATTATTTTAAAATCATAGGAATAAAGACAAAGAAAATGGACAACCGAAAATAGGTATCCGAATCTTATTTCACGTGAAAAACATTTCACAATTGATGCTCAGTTGATGCTCATGAGGGTATTATGTTCGCCAGAGACCATTACCCAGTCAATGCTGGTCGCCTGCGTAATGATTAAAGTTTCAGCTGACCGTTTACAGGCTGTTTGCGAGTCAAATACTGGTGTCATCTCTGTATAGGAACCACTGTAAAGATTGTTGGCCGACAAAGATCTACTATTTACTGTAAAAGTCTCTCCGAAACAAAACTGTATTAACTTTTGCTCAGATGTAACCGAGGAAATTTTAAACTATTGATTTCTCTTGTACAATAAACAATAAAAACAAAGGATCAAGAGCAAAGTTTTTGATCAGAGGAACAAATTGCCTGAGCATGCCCGTATCCTTAAAACAAAATAGATGTTATAACCTGTATGTTAATCGCAATCACACCTATCCACTATCTAAAGATTATAAATCAGAGGTCGTATTACGCAGTTATAGAATAAGACAAACACAGAAACCACATCACGAAGTAACGGTACACACAACACAGTCAAAATCGTTAATTAAGAATCATCTGTGTTAAAGTCTCTAGAGAATAATAAATTTTTCGATTTCTACCAGCAAGACAATGAAAACTTCATTTGATCAAAAGTTTAAAATGACTCCATACGAGCAGCCGAGTTGACATTCCGTATATTGGCCCGATGTACACATTTCACATCTAAGGTAGCCTTTGTCACAGATACGAATTAACCTTACAAATACGCATACAAGTCTTTTTGAATCCACAAAGCCGTAAGGCGGTGTGACAAAGATGTCACCTTTGACTCCCTTGTCATAAAATGCTTTACTCTAGTATAAATACTTCAGTCGTGAGTCAACCGAAAGAAAAGTTCAAAGTTTCCTTGCTTAGAATTATAATACTAATTGTCTACTCACAACACCTTGTAGACCTATTGAGAATGAAGGAAACCGTGTTTAATAAGGAAATCTCGGAGGTTTTCGATTGAGACATTGATTTTTAGTTCACGTCTGACACAGAACTTCATTTACAGGCTTGCTTGAGGGCTCCAATGTGAGACCAAGGTATGATACCTGCATTTAATTCACAGAGGACAACAAAGGACACTACTGAATGGTAGGGAAAGGTCAAACCGGTCAGGGACGCCATGTCTCTTTTGAACATTTCAAGTGTCGGTTTGTTTACCAGTGCTAGGGAACAGACGACAACAGCAAGGTAGTTCACATTTTATATACCATTCTTTATTATCTAATGACAAAAATGTGCTTCATTTATGCGTATTCCTAATCTCATTCTCAAAATATTGTTTACAGCATACAAGTCAGATTAACAAAGCATGGAACATATTTTCGATAGCCTTATGCAATATCATCGCTATGTTCCTTTGAATACATGATATCTAACTCGGGTGAAATAATAATAAAGATTGCACAGACTCACCAGACTCAACACAATTACGTTGCATTTGATATGATAGCTACTTTAGGCATACGCATATTTCATTTTACAATGTATACAAATTTATGATAGCGATGCATGCACAGTAATAGGGACTAATCTAACCGCCACACTGAAGTGAAATAGCTAGGAAGGATTATAAATTGTTCACTTTGAAGACTTATAAACTCTTGTATACTTATCACATGAATTTACATTTACAGAATTTCTTTTCACCAACTGCCGGTGATGATCGTTTATAAACGACGCTTATATAGAGAATTCATCTCGGTAATTTATATCTCGTACAGAAGAAATCAAGCCGCGTTTAAAATAAGGCTTTCAAAGAACTATAGCTGTATTTCTTAAAATGATTTTAATTTCTTCAAGGACATAAGAAATGACTGCGTTGGCAACACAATAACGTTGGTAAATACACTTACTCAGTCTGTGTCGGTCGGTTGAACACAATGCATTTCGACATTATTTTGGGAGTCGAACATGACACTGCATTTGACAGGCAGGAAAATGATAACAAACGTGTTAGCTGATGGTTCTACATGACAGTTTTCAAAGTCAAAGTAAAATCAGATAGGTAAAGGTTGAATATTGATAAATAAGTAAACGGATGTTTGGAAAAATCGTGATGCAACAAATAATCTTTTCAAAATATCAGGTGAACAAAATACTACGGTCTAAGGTTACCAACTGAACTGTTTTCTCAAACAGTGAAAACATCAATTAAAGTGATTAATAACTTGTGTCTCGAAAGATAACTTCTCAAATTCGGAATATTTAAAATACTCATTTATGTAACATTTTTAATGTAATTTTCAGCTATCTTATCTACGCATTGTATCTTTCGTTTCTGTTTTTTCAAAGCCCATGATACTTTACTTCAAATTTTATTGTCCGTAGTAAGCCCTGTGTAAACATTATCACTTTGTTTGTCAATGCTTTGATAATGTTCATCTTCACCTGCAAACTGTCTTGAAGGGATGTCGATGTAGTTAACTGTACCTGTAACTTTACTCTCCTCTCTGGCTTTAACGGTCGTGGCGTCATACTCCTTTATAACTTGGTAATTTTGCTCTTCGTCAATGTTCATATCACTTTCAATGCCAAGATTATCTTCAATATGCAGATCGATGTCCTCACGGGATTTCGCGTTATCTACGAGATTCAAGTTATTGCCGTGTCTCCGTGCCATTCGACCACGCTTGTGTACGAGAAAAGATGCGACGGCAGTACTGAACATTCCCAGTGTTAGACCAACAAAGAGGAGGCCAATAGAGAGCCCGATGCTGTTTGTTGCAGCCGTCCTTTCACTCACACAATATTGTAAACACATTGTTGTGACATCAGTATTGTCTGTTGCTGTCGTGCTCATTTTTGAAAACAGTTCCGTTTTAGGCGTCTGAGAATACAGCTGCTTTGTTGATGAATATTGAATATCTACTGTCAAAATTACATTGTCACTACCTTTACCGATGACATTAGTTAACTCACATGTTATTTCATAATTACCATTTTCACATGGCCTGAATCCTGAAATACGGAGAGACATACCTTCCAGTCTAAACCTACCACCACTGTGCACTACGTCATCGTCATAATACCAAACAGGCTCTGTAACTTGTGGATTTGCATCTTGGTTGCAGTGCAGCACTATCTCGTCATTCTCCTCTGTTACCATGACATCAGTTGGATCGATTGTCACTATTGGTACATACTGGATATTGAAGCTAACGGAACAGGTGCTATCAGATAACAAACCCGGATGTTGAAGAGTGCAAGTAAATGTCAAGGTCAATCCATCACTTCTTGATGGTATCCATTCAGAAATTGTAAAAAGTAACCCATCACTATTTACGCCAGCAACGGATCTTGGTAGCAATTCTGCTTGATCATTTCGAGACCAAAACAACGTAACATCAGGAATAGATTGACCAGAGAGGCATTTTAGAGTATACAGTTTACCAGATACAATAACACCATTCAGATTAGAATTGACTTCCTGGTCTGTTGAATCGAACATCGTGCACACTGGGTAGTTTGATGTCGGAATGACATAAATGTTAACTACGGCTGTCCTTGATCTTCCATTAGGCACTGCGACGATATTCTGCAACCATGTCACTGCACACTGATAGCTACCACTGTCAAATTCAGCGGTACTTGGCGACAGTGACCTCACTTGCATAGTGAATCGTAAAGGAGTGTTGTATGAAATGATTCTGTATCTTGCGTCCACCAGCCTACCTTTGACGTTGTATCTAAAATCATAGCCATCACTGATGAGTTCTCCGTTTTTAAACCACGATACCGTCTGATTTGACTCGAGTGAATCCACTTGGCAATCTAGGAAAAGTGATTCGACAGTCACGGTACTTCCGTATGTGTACGTCTTTGTGACATCTGCGGGCTCATGGACAAACTGAACTCCTGAAACGCATTTCAGTCCAAACAAAACACAGTGAAGTGTAACTGGCAACAGCAAATAATCAGCATGCATCATGTCAATCAAATTTTGTTTGCAGATACAGATTTAGTTCTGATGTTTCTGATGTTTCCGGGTGCAATAAAGTTTGCGTTGCGATACATTTCTCTTTTAGCCCGGTGACGTGGAGGCCATAGTTCAGGGGTCACCGTATACCACTCGGTTTCACTAGTAATCTAGCCTCTCGTGCGCATGAATGGATGAATGAATGAAGTTTCATCCAATTCAAAGCATTTTCTACTCTCATTTTCCTTTTTACTTCACGTGAAAAGGCAAATGAGATATATTTATATTTAGGGAGTCAAGTTCTACACAAATTATTGAAAATGGACCTTGATGCTAACTTAATTTGTGATGCAAATGCTTTCTGAAATTAAAGGTTGCAACTTTCTATAATTTAAGATGGCAAACTGCTCAAATAACCTGCTTTTGCGATGGAGGTTGCTTTGAATGTTGTAATTTATTCCTGCTCTATCATTTAAATAACTCTTAAAGTTTTCATTTCGATGTAAGACCATTCATACATAACTGTCATTCGTTCAAAATGTGATCGTTTCCCTAAATGTGATATTATTCTGGAATATTTCAATGATACTAATATTTCTTGGCATGGAAATAAAATCAGAGTTATTTGCAGTAAATGTATGTTCATCAGTGTAACCAAGTCACTAATGAACAAGATTCAAATGTTTGCATCCAATGAGTTATTTCTTGGTATAATTATATTAAATCTTGCACTTGCTATACTGTACAAAATCAAAGTCTGTCTTTACTGCCCGGGGTGATAATTGACGATTTAAAGATACCAATATCTTAGCGTATAGTACTTTTTGTGACTGCTTGCAATTGTGTAGCGAAACTAGATTATGAAACTCATTGAGACATATACTAACGTATTGGACAAGCTAACAATACATCCAGGTCCGTGTATTTCTGGTTAAGTTGACGCTAATCGTTATTTTCTACCAAAATGTAAATTTTCGAGGAGTTTACTGTTGACAATCGTGGTAAGTCCGAATCAAGACATTTTGTACTTCTCTAGCCAAACACTCTTCGTCTCTGCACACATATTATCATTAGGCGGTTAAAAGGAATCATTTTCTTCTTGATCTATCATGGAAGTTGCTTACGCTTTGATTTTCACTTCAGGAGATTATTCTATAAAGTCCTTCGCAACAAATAGGAAAATAACACACGGGAAAAACATATATTTTACTGAGCATATGAAGTCAATGTGGTTTTCAAAATATTTATTCAAAGTGGAATAAATAAATAATCTTAACTAGATACCCGATAAAGAAGGAAACTAAAGTGTGCTTAAAATGGCGTCACGGAACTTACGGTCAGTCCATAAACCCTCGAGGGTCTATTGTTAGTCAAAGACGGTTGTGTTAGTTCTTCATCATATTCTTCTATCATATTTCTTGTTTACGGAAACATTTTTTTCTTACGCGATATGCAACAAGTTCACAAAACAAGAGAAATGAAATACTTTTTATGTAACAAAATATCCTAAGTTTCGTTGTGCATATTTAGTCACTCTATTTTCAAACGCAAAGCCAAAGTAGGAAAAGGAAATACTCAAGCTTTGATATACGATTATTACCACACTTTTCGGTATTTTGATCGAGGAAGAATACCAAGGTAATCTAAAAAATACTTAATAAGGACTTTGTGGTATTTTATGCTATTGAAATAAACAGTAGTGTCTGTTCCACATGCGATCTATAGGGCCTACCAGCAGTGCTTTGTTTCAAGTACGGACTACTGTCTTCTTGTGAAATTATAGGAATTAATAGGATTGCGAAAATCATTCTAGTCCTGGATTATTATTAAATCATAGGAATAAAGGCAAAGAAAATGGACAACCAGAAAATAGGTAGCCGAACCATGAAAAACATTTCAATCACATAAAATGCTCATGAGGGTATTATGTTCGCAAGAGACCATTACCCAGTCAATGCTGATCGCCTGCGTAATTATTAAAGTTTCAGCTGACCGTTTACAGGCTCTTTGCGATTCAAATACTGGTGTCACCGCTCTATAGAAACCAGTGTACAGATTGTTGGACGACAAAGATTTAATAGTTGCTGTAAAAATCTCTCCGAAACAAAAAAGTATTTAACTTTTGCTCAGATCTACCCTGGGAAATTTTAAACTATTGATTTTTCTTGTACAATAAACAATAAGAACAAAGTATCAAGAGCAAAGTTTTGGATCGGACGAACGAATTACCTGTGCATGTCCATATCTGTAACACAAAATAGATGTTATACCCCGTATGTTAATCGCAATCACACATTTCCAAATTCTAAAGATTATAATCAAAAGTCGCATAACACAGTTATTGAATAAGACAAACACAGAAAGCACATCACGAAGTACCGGAACACACAACACAGTCAAAGTCGTTCATTAAGAATGATCTGTGTTAAGTCTCTAGAGGATAATAAATGTTTCGATTTTTACAAGCAAGACAATGAAAACTTTACTTGATCAAAAGTGTTTAAAATGAGCAGCCGCGTTTAGATACCGCACATTGGCCCGATGTACACATTTCACATCCAACGTAGTTTTTGTCATATATATACGAATTAACCTTACAAATACTTATACAAGTCATTTTGAATCCACATAGTCGTATGGCGATATGACAAAAACATTACCTTTGACTCGCTTGTCATAAAATACTTTGCTCTAGTACAAATACTGCGGTTGTGAGTCAACCGAAAGAACAGTTCTCAGCTTACTTGCTTAAAATAATAATACTAATTGTCAACTCACAACATCTTGTAGACCCATTAAAAAGGAAGGAAACCGTGTTTAATAAGGAAATCGAGGAGGTTTTCGATTGAGACATTGTTTTTTTTAGTTCACGTCTGACACAGTACTTCATTTACAGGCTTGCTTTAGGGCTCCAATATGAGACCATCGACACTCCATACATCAAGTTCCTATAACTCGTCGCAAGGGAGGTGGTACTGCTGTCATAGGTAAAGCCAATCTTCAGGTCACTCTGATTAAGTCATCTCCGTTTAAAACTTTCGAGATTCTTGATGCGAACGTTCGCCTTTCATCGGCAATGATTCGTCTACTTGTGATTTACTACCCTCCGAACTCCTGCAAGCATACTGTGTCAGATTTTCTTAACGAATTCACTCATTTGCTGGAAGTTATCCCACATGCAAAAGGTAATCTGATTATCGTCGGTGATTTCAACATCCATGTTGATGACCCTCGCGATCGTGATGCCTTGAAATTCGTTGACTGTCTTAACTCGTTTGGACTAGAACAACATGTCCAGTTTTCAACCCATGACAAAGGACACACCCTGGACCTCATCATCACCAGATCGTCGGACACTTTCATTTCAACAATTACAAATGACTGGCTGCTACCCTCAGATCACGCATCTCTACACTTCAACATCATGTCAAATGCACCGCCACCGTCTACAATCATGCGTACTTCAAGAAGACTTCGCAATGTGAATTTAAACAACCTTAAGGAAATGCTATCGTCTTCATTATCTATATTACCTTCAGATGATGAGAGTGCTACTCGTATGGCTGAAAACTACAATGATTTACTTCGTGCTGCGATCAACAATCTTGCTCCTCCTGTTACAAAAGTTTTTATTAACAAGCAACGAGCCCCTTGGTACACTATCGAGCTGATCGACGAACGGAAGAAACTGCGTCGGTTAGAAAGAAAATGGAAAACAACAGGACTTGTCGTACATAAGGACATCTTCAAAGCTGCTCGTTCTGCATACTCTGGTAAAGTACATGAGCTAATTGGATAGGTCAAGGGTCTGTAACGGAGATTTAGGATTTGCTGCCCTCAAGAATCTTACGTTTTAGCAAGATAGAGGTCATAACAGAGGAAATAAGGAAAGTGTTTCATTTCATTTCCAGAATATAAAACTAAGTATTAATGACGGGAAATACAGTGTGCCAAGCGTACAGAAAAGAGAACCACAACAGGATGTATGTTCAGAAGCGATAAAATCATCACCGATTTAATATTTAACAACATTCTAAGTTGATATCATCTAGCGATAGGTGCTTCTCAATCCTCTCCTGCGATAGGCCCTTGGGATGGTTTTATGTATCAATCAGATTTAATGTCACTAGCAACAGGAAAAAGATGGTCTGATTTCCTTGACTTTCATATATATGTATGGCATCATCATGGTGTATGTATGTATGTATGTATGTATGTATGTATGTATGTATGTATGTATGTATGTATGTATGTATGTACGTATGTACATATATATATATATATATATATATATATATATATATATATAATATATATATATATATATATATATATATATATATATATATATATATATATATATATATATATATATATATATTTCTGTTAAATTAAAAGATATCATGCACTTTCCCTATTGTAAGTCTGTAAGCCACATTGGTGACACATTCCTTAAAATAATTTGTCCGAAAAAAGACGTTTTTGTGACATAGTGATCGCCTTAGACACAAAGTATATAGTTGATACTCTTGACGACGTCAAAATTTGGCATGAGTGTTGTAAGTCAGAGGAACGTAGTATGGGAAGTTTTCACACGTGTCACAGGATTTTATGTATTTCAATGCCTTGAGTGTTGGAGAAAATAAACTAAGCTGTTTTGAATATCGAGGAAATGAATAAGAATCGGTGACCCACCCTGTGCTTATTCCATACATTTGCTCTCAATGTACTAAAGCCGTGGTCCATGTCTCCCCGTATGTTTACCACACTAAACACAGAACCTACCAGAAGTATTAAAATGTTGGCCGAAGGGTTGTGTAAGTACTTAATACGAGTCGCGAGGCGACGTTTTTGCAACAAGGAAAAAAACAAAGCTCATTAAATTTGTCAGCTGTTTTTTTGCCATCCTGGATTGTAACTGTCAGTGATTAAAATGTAACAAAATTGAACACGAAATATATGCTAATTATCTAAATCATGTATATTCATACTTGTATCGTACGAAACCATTTTCTAGACATAAATTGAACCACAATATGATGGCAAATATTTCCAGATACCAAACTACATTGTTGTTGCTATGTATGTTTAAATTCATGAGATGGAAGGTAGAGTAAAACTTTCTAACAAGTAACAAAATTACACAGCGATTCAACCAATGCTTCTGGCTGTGTAGCAAAAGTGTTATGAATCACTGGAAAACATGTCAAAAATAGAATACCATTTACACTGTGAACCAATTTTGATATGCTCAAAGTAAATAGTTTTTAAAGTAAACTTCTGAAAAGTGAACTTCTTGTAGTTCTACTAATTACAATGCCCTTAGATTTTTATGTGTTATTGGCTGTACTTATAAAGAGAATCTACCTTATGACTATAACCACAAAGACATAATGCAATGTGAATTCTACTTGCATTTGTCACACATGAGAGTTGACAACAATACAGTGATGTTGAAGTGATTCAAATGCTATATTTCCTAATTGACAACATATTTATCAAGTTTGCTGGCATGACATTCAGGCAAACCATGGGCACAAACTGCGCCGCACTTCTTGCGGACTTATTTTTGTATTCGTATGAAGCAGAGTTCATGCAATCACTTCAGAAATCTTGGTGTAAAAGGATTGCCAAGCGATTTAACAACACCCATACTGAGTGCACAAAATACATTCACTCGATCATACGTGTAGAAATTGTCTGACAACATACATAAGTTACTTTCTCTCTATTGATAATAACAATGAGTGAAATCACACATGTGATACATTTTTCCAGTGATATTTCCAAATGCAGTGTACAATCGCTTGATAAAGTCTGGAAACATTAAAGGAAACTAAAAAATAACAGTGAATGAACAGTCTTTGTTCACCATGGATAATTACGCCATCATTTCTGGTGATAAATAATACGAGTCTGTCGATAGGTAAATCTTCCCAATTGTAAGGGAGCATTATAGTTTTGAAATTTAACATTGACATAGACAACTTTCGTGCGATAGATTGGCATTTCATCATGCTGTTACGCCTATAGGAACCAGAAAAGTAGCTTACTTTAAATTTAGGTGTGCGTAGTGAGCCCTGCATACAGACTTTCTACTTTGTTTCCCAAGGCTTTGATAATGTTCATCTTCACTAACAAGCTCAATATTGTTGGAGAGAACATTTGAATGCATAACCGTGCCCGTGCCTTTCACTCGACTTTCGTCATTGGGATTGACAGTGGCAGAGTCGGTCTTCTGTAAAACTTGATAATTTTGTTTTTTTGTTTCCTTATCCATGCCAAGATTGTCACTGGCTTTCAGTTCAATGCCATCACGGGATTCTATGTTTGAGTTGTTGCCATATCTGCATGGTGTCCGACCGTATTTGTGCAAGAGAAAGCAGATGACAACGGTACTCAAAACACCTTCCAGTATGCCGGTAAAAAGGAGTCCTACACCGAGCAAAATGCTTATTGTCCCAGTCTGCGAACGATTTAGAAGTGACTGCTGACAAGATTGGGGACACGGAACATCGATATCGCTTGCTGTTGATAGGGATGTGTCTTACGATGAGAACCTTGGAGAAAGTGGTTGTATTACACTGTATATGCCTGTACCAAAGGAATTAATTAGCTGACATGTTATGATGTGATCACCATTCTCCTGCGGATGGGATACTAAAATACGGAGAGACATTCCCACAAGACTAAATCTACCACCACTGGTCACAACGTCATCGTCATAATGCCAAACAGTCTCTGTAACTTGTGGATTTGCATCTTGGTTGCAGTGCAGCACTATCTCGTCATTCTCCTCTGTTACCATGACATCTGTTGGATCGATTGTACTGGATGTTGAAGTTGAGGGAACATAGCAGGTTCTTTCAGATGGCGAACCCGGATGTTGAAGAGTACAAGTAAATGTATAGGTCGGTCCAGCATTTGTGGATGGTATTCAGTCATAAGTAATTTATAGCAACCCTTCATCATTCTCGCCATTTCCGGACCTTGATAACGCTTCTGATTGGTCTCTTCGAGACCAAAACAAGCCACCAACAGGCGTAGATGGACTGGAAAGACAGGTTAAAGTACACTTATCACTAGATACAATAACCCAATTTGGATTAGCATTGACTTCCTGTTCAGTAGAATCGAACACCTTGCATAGTAGGTAGTTTGATGTCGGGATGACATAGATGTTGACTTCAGCCGATCGTGATCTTCCATCAGATACTGTGACATCGTAAGACCAGGTCACTGCACATTGATAGCTACCACTGTCAAATTCAGCGGTACTTGGTGACACTGACATCACTTGTATAGTGAACTGTAAAGAAGCACCGTATTGATTCAATGTGTAATTATCATTAGTGACCAACCGACCTTTGACATTGTCTCTAAAATCATAGCCATCACTGATGATTTCTCCGTTTTTAAACTATACCTTCTGATTTGACTCCGGTGAATCCACTTGGCAGTGTAGGGAAAATGATTCATCGGTCGTCTTCGTAACATCTGTAGGCTCAAAAAGGAATGGAAAACCTGATACACAAGCCAGTCCAAACAGAATGCAAAAAAGCGAGAACCATACCGGGCTGTGAAAGGTAAACTCCATTACAACTGAAAAGAATGCCATTTTCGAACATAATTTTCAGTTTCTAGAAAGACTACCCATTGATATCTCCTCAATCCCGTTACGCATTCAGTATTTGTTGTTGAAAATTCACTTCTCAACAATGTAAAGGTTATCGAGAGGTGATCGAAGTCATTCACATTCTTGCACCTTCTGCGCATGACATTTTTCCGTTCTGTTTTCTATGTGGCTTGACTGTTGTTTTCACTGTCATTTCACCGCGTATGTTCTGTGAATTAGGCAGATTACAATAATTCACTATCCGGTTTCACACCAATGAAAATGTACATACTAGTTTACTTCTCGTTGAACACACAATGCCTTCAAATATTCCAATGCACTGCTTTGTCGCCATGTTTTAGGGTCAGTGTATTCATAGGGACGTTGGTTAATTCCTTTTACTGTTGAGTCAAGCGCAGGGACAAATGTTTCACTGATGCAGGGCCCCATGTGAAGATCTGTAAGTGTGTCTTGGTTAAAGACTGCTTGCCAATGAGCATTATTTGGAAGAGGACTTGGCTTAGATATTTTACACTTGTCAGATACATACAGGTCAGGAGTTCGTTCTGCTAGCGGTTTGGTCGAGCAGTATTTGATTTCCGTCACGGAGTTTGTCATATATTACTTACCATAGCTGCTGATTTTCGAACACACACACACACACACACAGAGAGAGACACATACATACACAATCAAACCAAATGAAAGAGGCGCCAAAATCTAGGGAAGATAATCCTCATCTTTCTACATTGGTTTTGTTTCTACTTCTGCAAACTGCTTTTGTCTTTTTGGAGATATTAATGTACATAAATGAATTTATTCTTCTTTTGAGTTCACAGCAGAGTCTGAATCTTTTATAACTTTGTAATTTTGCTCAACTGCTTCTTATCCTTGCCAGGATAGGTATGTCTGAGACTGATACTAAAACGATACTTAAAAACGTACCACCAGAATGGTAGAAAGTACGCCAACGCGATTTTGCTTTCTCGCGAACTGTTCCTTTTTTGCTCTAATATGCGACGGCAAACACCATGGGTTATGCCTTAAGTAGTGGCTGCCAACTGCATTAAGCAGCGGAGGACACGCTACACGTTGACAGTGAAAGTTTTCTCTCGAGAGACACGTCTGATGCAGAACCATTGTCTCGATGAAAACTTTATGGTCTGGATTCTGTTCGGAATTACCACTGGGGAAGTAAGTGATGTACAAGCCGCGAAATTCAAGCATAACCCATATGTATCTATATGAACACAAATCTGTAACAGCGTGCACTGTGGTCACATTTTATGTATATTTTTCATTTTCATATGAATAACACCGAATGCTCTAAAATGATGAACGCTAAATAAACATGACTATATACTCTATATAAATAGCAGTGTTCATGATACTTCCCACTTTTTTACAAATGGCTATTATTAGGTACAGATAAAATAATTATACATGTTATTCAAATGGAGGTATCTCTATACAAGTTATATTAGCATGAATGACATTAATCTAATTTTTTCAAATGCCATTGGGTCAAATAAAACAAAATCGGAATTAAAATCAGCGAAAGGCTTTGTAACTGTGAAGACAGTTTCTAAATGCTTTTAACAATATGACATCAGTAAGCCGTGGTTCTGCACGTGATAAATGAGGCCAACACAGGTTCATTCATCAGACAAGGACTATTGATCAAATAAATGTGTGGTGATAGTTTGCTATGATCGTAAAACAGGATTTTGTAATAGTTTTGAGTTCAAACAGCACAATATGAAGATCTGTGAAAACAAATGCATTTGACAATTGATGGAATCCCTATCCAAAAATGAAATTTACAAAGTCATAAAAATCTGTTCTTATTGATGGCCGTGATCAACCATTTAGAAACTATAACAAGATAATCTCAAGATATTCTTTCATGAATTTGCAGCCATATTGTGAAACCCTTATGATGACATTCCAATCAGGAAAACGCTCTATGAAGAATGTAGTACCACAGTTCTGCTACGACGAAACCAACAGCAACTTTTGAATAATTGAGAAATGCAAAGATTTACCTCAAAGGTGTAGCACGCACGGCATCACTGTATCCGCTGTTTGCTATTATGAATCATCTTTTCTAGACTTAATTTAAAAATTTAATTTTGATAGCGATCATCAAAATAACAACACAAAAAATTGACTATTTACTTAATTCATGTAGACTACAATTTCGTTACCGATATTCATAGTGTACCATATTTGCTCTTGTTTTATATTATTAATATTAAAAAAATGTTTCCTTTAATTCAATGTTTCCACACAATGTCGTGTATAAGATGACTCCCTATTCTTGCGTAAAGACTGCTTATGTACCCCGTTAATTACTCCTGTGGCATCGCAGTCAAGTGTTTATGTGATACGTGATCATGTTACAATTGGCAGTAAAACAGTTTATCATCTCACTCACTATATCTCACTATTTCATTAATATAGCTATTATGGTAATGTTGTCAGCCTACATTTTATATTACAGCTTCTGACTTTCAAATCTGATTTACATGCGAAATCGCTAGCTCAATGGAGTTGTATTTAAATGACAAAAGATAGAAATTGTAGTGGGGGAAAAACCAAGATTAATGGTTGAGGAAACCATTTAATGCAACAGTAAATTTAGAATAATTACCCACATTAATAACTGTAGCATAAAAATATTATTCAAAATTTTATCTTAAATATTGTTTCCTGTACAAATTGAACTTTGCATGAATTATATTCTGCGGTACGTTTAGATTCAACAGATTGTTTGCCTTCTTGGTGTCAGAACGACTGGCGCAGATATAGCTGCCTCTAGAAACAGTCCTGCTTGCAGGGTTAGGTGTTGTGTGTGGGTTAACAACATAAAGCAATGCAAACAGAGCTACTTAAAATGAAATCGCTATTCAAATGAAAAAATGTAAACATTTTGTCAAAACTGATTTCAAAACAAATTCATTGTAAGGCCAAAAAACAATTATGCTGTTCCGATAACATGGTTTTCAAAAATAGGGTAGGTAGGTCAGCAGCAATTTTTTTCCAAAATATTGTTATTTCTTAATATGCACTTTTCAGGGGTTCAGGGTGATCAAACACTGGCTAAAACATGTCCATAAAAATGTATCATACATATAAAAGGAATAAACAAATAAAAACATCCTCGTTCAAGCAAAAATCAAATGCCATGTAACGAACACGTGATTTTACGGGCTTTTTCTTTCTGTTTTTTACTTCCGTGTTTATGTAGCTCTAAAATGTTTAGGGTCGGCAGGTAAAAAGTAGGGTAGGTCGGGTTATCGGAACAGAACAATTTTTTTCTCTGTCCTAAGTGATAGAGATGCTTTTACCATTAACTTAACAAAAGTATACAGCAACACTGAACAGAGCTTTAAGAAATTCATAAGTCCATGTAATGTCGCAAAAGTACAAAACATTAATTCAGACGCTAAGGGGACTATTATTACAATAATATCATAGCGATTGAAGATGACGAAATCTACAAATTATAACATTTTTCGCTTTTAATCATAGAAAAAGTGTTTTTAATTTAGCCGTGTTAAAAATAATGTGAACAAACACTTTCTCAGTGCCTTATGCACTCATCAAAAATACTTCAAATCATACCTAAATGATAAGATTAGTCCTAGAATGTATAAACGAGCCACAAAAAGTCCTACGAATACAAGGTCTTAAACAATATGCTTGTTTAAACTATGAATTTCTCTTTCACGATCAGAAATAAAACCAAAGTATTCGCTGCAAAGTTTTCGATCAAAGAAGCAAATTACACAAGCATGCCGATATCCGTAACTCAAAATAGATGCTATACTCTGTATGTTAATAGGAATCACATCTATCCATTATCTAAAAATTATAAATCAAAGTTGTATTAGACAGTTATAGTATAGGACAAACAGAAAGAACCGTCGCAAAGTACCGGTACACACAACAAAGTCAAAATCGTTAAAGAAAGATCTATATATTGAGAACAATATCATGTTGGATTTTTTCAAATGCAAGACAATGAAAACTTCATTTGATCTACAGGATTTAAAGATTTAAAATGATCCAACGAAACAAGCAGAACTTCGAAGGAGTGTAAAACGTTGAAAGCCGGAATATAGGCCCAGACACATATTCCACATCAAACGTAGTCGTTGTCAAGTGTACGCGTTGCACCGTACAAATACGTTTTGAAGCCCCAAGCCGTATGGCGACTTTACTTTGACAACGACATCACTAGCTTGTCATAAAAAGTTTACTCTATTCAAAAGTAATTAGGTTATGAGTCAACTGAAAGAACTGTGCAGATTTTACTTGCTTAGAATGCTAATTGTCAAGTTAAAACACCTTGTAGGCCTGTTGAGAAAGAAGCAAGCCATGTTCGTTAAGGAAAACGAGATTTTGGATTGCAGCATTGTCTTTTTTCTTTCTGTCTGACACAGAGCTTCATTTACAGGCGTTATCAAGGGCTCCATTGTGAGACCAAGCAGTAATAATACTTGCATTTAATTCACAAAGCACAGCATGGTTTTAAAAGGTCAAAGAGGTCAGGGACGCCATCTCTGTATTGAACATTTATGGTGTCGTTTTGTTTACTAGTGTTGTGGAACAGATGAAAAGGCGACATGGTTCACATTTCATAGCCTACTATTCTTTGTTATTTAAATATCAGACATGTGCTTATATTGATATGCACATTTCTAAGCATGTTCTAAAAATATTTTCTCCATACAAGCCAGATTGCGAAAGCATGAAATATATTTACAATATCGCTATATTCGTTTGAACATACAATATCTAATCCAGCTGAAATGGGTAATAATGACAGCACAGCCTCACCAAACTCAATACGATCGCAATACATAATGTTATGATAGGATAGGTACTTTAGGCATATATATGTATTTCATTTCACGGCGTATACAGACATTGTGACAGGATGCATCCAGTGGTAATAGGACCCAAGTACACCGCAACATGCACTGATATGAAACAACACAGGAAGCGTTCTAACAAATTGTTCACTGCAAAGACTTGTAAACTCATCGTCTTCTTGTCACTTGAATTTAAGTCAACATAATTTATGTTTGTAAAAAGCCGGTTGTGATTGCATAGCTGACGCTGTTGTGGAAAGGTCATCGCAATTACTCATATACTGCGTGGATGGAAAAGAAGCAATGTTTCAACATAAATTCGACAAATCTCTAAATGGAACATTTAAAAACAGTATGTTCATTAGTTGTGTTCACGAAAACAAGTAAACTTTCTCCGAGGACATAAAAAGCAAAGTTACAAACACAATAACATTGGAAATTACACTTGCAAAACCTTGGTTTGCTGTGGAACACAAGGCATTTCAACATGATTTGGGGAGTTAAACAAGAAACTGCATGTTACAGGCAGAGGAAAAATAATGACAAATGTTTCAGCTGGTGGATATTTACGAAAGTCAATATACAATAAGAAATTCAAGCTAAGTCAAAGACTTCCGAATAACTAGACTGGTCCTTGAAAACAGTAGTAATGCAAAAAAGCATTCTTCAAATATCAGGTTAATAAAATGTGATTGTCCACAGTTTCTTACTTGAAACTGTTTCATCAAACAATGATAACATCAATCAATGTGATCAATATCTGGTGTCTTGTAAAGCAACTTATGTGATTGTCAGTAATTAAAATTTTCATTTATGTGATTTTGTTTTGAATATTGTAATTTTCAATTACCTTATGTATCTACTTGTCAGACCTTTTCATGCTGCCCTTTTCAAAGCCCACGATATCTTACTTCAAATTTTATTGTCCTTAGTGAGCCCTGTGTACAAATCGTCACTTTGTTTTGCAAGGCTTTGATAATGCTCATCTTCACCTGCAAACTGTCTTGAACGGATGTTAGTGTAATTACTTGTATCTGTGACTTTACTTTCCTTTTTGGCTTTAACGGTCGTGGCGTCATATTCCTTGATAACTTGATAATTTTGCTCTTCGTCAACGTTCATATCTCTTTTAATACCAAGATTTTCTTCAGTATTCAGTTCGATATCATTACGGGATTTCACGCTAGCTGCGAGATTTGAGTTATTGCCGTATCTCCGTTCCATTAGTCTACGCTTGTTCATAAAATAGCATACGACGGCAGTACTGGAAACTCCCAGTATTAGACCTACAAAGAGGAGTCCAATAGAGAGCCCGATGCTGTTTGTTACAGCCGCCCTTTCACTCATTGAATATTGTTGACACATAGTTGTTTCATGAGTATTGTCGATTGCTGTTGGGGTCATTTTTGAAAACAGTTCCATTTGAGGCCTCTGAGAATATGGCTGCTTTGTTGATGAATATTGAATATTAACTGTAAATATTACACTGTCACTACCTGTACCAATTGCATTTGTCAATTCACAAGTTACAATATGGTGTCCGTTGTCACGTGAACTAAATGTAGAAATACGTAGAGATATTCCTTCCAGACTAAATCTACCACCACTGTTCACTACGTCATTGTCATAATACCAAACAGGCTCTGTAACTTGTGGATTTGCATCTTGGTTGCAGTGCAACACTATCTCGTCATTCTCCTCTGTTACCATGACATCAGTTGGGTCGATTGTCACTATTGGTGCGTACTGGATATTGAAGGTGATAGAGCAGATTTTATTAGATGACAAACCCACATGTTGAAGGGTGCAGGTAAATGTCAATGTCAAACCGTCGTTGCGGGATGGGATCCAGTCAATAGCAATATATAAAGTGTTATCATCGTTACCATGGGTTTCCCTCGGTAGGGGTCCACTTTGGTCGTTACGAGACCAAAATAATCCAACTGCCGGGGTAGATTGACTAGAAAGACAAGTCAAAGTGTGTGTTACACCAGACAAGACAATTGTTGTTGTTGCCGTTGTTGTTGGTCCGGTTGTAATGACATCTTGTCCGTTTGGATTACTCACTCTGCAAACTGGGTAGTTTGATGATGGAATGACGTAAATGTTAACTTCGGCTGTCATTGATCTTCCATCAGGCACTGCGACGTCATTGTGCGACCATGTCACTGCACATTGATAGCTACCACTGTCGAATACAGCAGTACTTGGCGACACTGACCTCACTTGTAAAGTGAATCGTAAAGCAGTACCGTACGCATTGATTCTGTATCTATCATTAGTTACGTCGACCAACCAACCTTTGACATTGTCTCTAAAACTGTAGCCATCACTGATGATTTCTCCGTTTTTATACCACGATACCGTCTGATTGGACTCCAGTGAATCCACTTGGCAGTCTAGGACAAATGAATCGCCAGTCACGGTACTTCCGTATGTGTACGTCTTCGTTACATCTGCGGGCTCTTCGACAAACTTGACTCCTGAAACACATTGTAGTCCAAACAGAACACAGTGAAGTGTAACTGGCACCAGCAAATAATCAACATACATCATATCAAACAAATGTCATTTGTAGTTGTGATACGGATTTCAATTCTTGAAAGAACATAGACTGATCTAGATTTGATGTTTCCGGGTGCAATAAAGTTTGCGTTGCGACACACCTACTCTTTCACCACGGTGACGTGGTGGCAATAGTTCAGGGGTCACCGTGTGCTGATTGGCTAGCTTTACATACTTATGAATAGATGAAGTTTCTTCCGCTCCAAAACAGTTTTCGAAACTTCTTTTTTACTTCACGTGTAAAAAATAAGAAATACTTCTTGAGTCAAATTCTACTCAAATGACTAAATGTGTACCCTGATGTTAAGTTAATTTATGATGTAAAACGTAAAGTTAAGCGGCACTTAAACTTTAATGTAGAGGGCAGTTTAAAAGTATACTTATACAACTTCTCAGCAAATAAGACATTGTCTTCATCTTTTAAAGTAGCTTCGTATCTTTACAAACTGAACACCTCAATCATTTTTGACTGATTGACTCACTCGCACAGAGGTAAGGCAATGAAACAGAGATTATGCAAAGGTTTTTCCCCGCCGGATTATTAAAATCTTAGAAATTCGTGAAAATTCTGCGTGTTTGATGATCAAATCAAGTTGATGATCACTAGGAACAGCCTTTGTGTTTGTATGTCTTGCTAAAATATATTGTCTCGAATATATACAATCAAATGTACATTTTGCAAATATGCTTTTCAGGAGCATGGAATAGTGGAAAACACACACTTAAAGTTCCTCGATACGATGTGATATTTATCTCATCACAAGCTTTATTGGTGGTGACCTTGTTCGTTACTTTGCAGGTCACCCTCCGTATGGTCACGGTGGCTGCGTGATTTTAAAATATTTTTAAAAAAAATATTTAAAAAAATTAATAGAATGAAGGGTCTTGTCCTCCCTCGCTGACGTCACCTTCAACACAAGCTATTGAAACGATGTAGGAAAGGTACAAACAAATTGAAGCTGAGAAATGATAATCCTGATGTCGAGAAAATAAAAAGAGATTTGCCCTGACATGACTTCTGTGGAGCCGAAGAATCTGATCCCGCGAGAGTATGCCTATGAATGAATTGATAAAATGACCCTAATTTACCTTAGACAGTAGCTACACAAACTGTCAACAACGATAACACAACAAAATAGTATAGCTGTTCGTGAGACCCTAAGGCTTCGATATCGATAGTATGATACCAAAGGTCGTCCGTGCGTCCAGAGTAAAGCGTTGAGTGTACCTTCACATCCCGTGCGTGTTTGGCAACGTACAGGTAGTCGAAAGTCCCTTGCAAGACAAAACCACACTCTTATGTCCGAGAAGGTAGAATCTTTGTCTTCCGTTGGGTTTGCTGAGGGTAAATATCGATGGTTTTAGTGGCAGTTGACAAAAACGTGACTCAATAGGACTGAAGGTATGGTAGATTAATTGAATTCATGATTTTGAGGAACCGCAAACTCAGTACGACAGATAGTTACATGTTCGATAAGTTTTCTTGCTTAAATTCATGCTATCGCACTCTGCAGGGATCGACAAACTGCATCGGCTATGCATTTCGCATCTCCATAAAGAGTGTCTTTACTTTCGTCTGTTCAAAAAGCATTTTTAGAACTCATAGTAAGTATGTATGATAACGTTATTAATCATTAATTGTGAGAATTTTTTGCTGGGATGCATGCGTCCCGTCCTCCGGGTTCCATTTTCAAGGCTGTTTAGTTGGAGCATGCGCATCAAAAAGCAGTACTACAGGGAAGCATGACAGCGATTTCGTATTGAGTAAGTAAGGGCCAAGCAGCGTCATTTTCCTACTGTGATTTATTGCAAATGCACCTAACCATTAGTTTACTTTCAATGTAAAACGGAAACAAGAAAATGAAACGTGCCTCTAGGTCTTCATAGAGTCTGAGCTTAGCCACGTGGGAAAAACGCTTAATCGTCAGATAATTTAAATACGTTGTTTGACATAGACTCTCGCGTCTCAAGATTCTATGGTTTTAAAAAGATCTGCAAAAGCTATGTCCGATTTTCGGACTAGAAAAATGCACAGTTCTCTCTGTCATCGCTGACGTTGTCGGCTTCACACGAAAATTCAAGGTCGTAATTAAACAAAAACAAAAGAAGCTGCACTCCACCTGAGGCCATGTAGTTCGGAAGTACCTGCTAACTAAATATATATCGGGTAAAGTAAGAGATTCGACACACCTGTTAAGTGCTGTACAATTGTCAAAAATGTAACAGCTCCTTTGAAGAGATTCCTGCACTTTGTGCGCCCTCAAAGGTGTGTACGCTGCATTCCACTTATCATTTATCACACTATATCACATGACTTATTACTGAAATGCGTTGAAAACATTCCTTTGTCGTTTGGTATTTCTAATCAACGTTATCGAAAGTAAACTGTGTTGAGGATAACGATGATGTCTTACATAAGCTTTTGAAAAACAGTCTTACAGCTTTCTGACAGCTTTGTATTTCTGTAACGAGTAGTTTCTAAGAGCGAAACAGTTAGAGAGCGCGCATGTTAGAAGGATATGATTGCCTTGAATCTTCAAGGCCTGAAGAAAGTGCCAACAGTTTACTATCAAATAATATCATCTGTATCTTTCAAAGGGTCCAACTGGTTTGTTTTCGCACATGAAGCATAGCTAGCGAGCCGCCACCTTGCCGTCTTTTCGCTGGAGATAGCATAGACTTACTATTAATTAGAACACTACTTTTTAAATTGGTGTTTATTCTTTGCTCAAGCACGGTCAACGTGGCTCAAGAGGACCTTTAAAAGCGTTGCTTTTGAGAATTAATGTCAGGGCCTTTGTGCAATAGTTTAAATTCAAGAACTAATAATTTTAATTCTTCGCTGTAATTTTAAGGATGGTCACACATTTGATGTTTACATAAGCAAAACAGCAAACACGTATTTTTCTGATTATAAAATATTTGGCAACACCAGCTGTATATCATCAAAAATATATTAAACTTTCCTAGACACTGATGTAGTCCCTCTTGTGGAGGGACCGTGCCCCGAGTCACGTCCTACCCTGAAAAATCGATGAAAGAATACCGCTTCGCCGTTGGTCGACCAACTATGGCGGGAGACCGTCTACTGCTCTATTTGCTCTTTACATGACCACATTGTTGTTGTTGTTGCATAGGTCACTTTGTCATACAAATCATTTGCATTTTTATATTTTTTACAATTCTACTTGTGAACTTTAACCTTTTACACTTGACTTTAATCTTAGCCATCCAGGCCCACTGTCTTCGATTCCTCTCTCTCGTTTACATAGCACGACACAGCACGAGGAGAGCTAGTTTAAGAAACAGTGGCCATCTTATAAATATTCGACACAATGCCATTACAGTAGGCGGCTGTTTCAAACATAAATGGCCATTGCAATGACAATTTTCACATTCTCGCAAGCGAGAGCTTTGTTTCAACTCCATGATACTACGAAGAAAAAAAATCGAAAATGGGAACGCGTCAAAGTGTGACCGCAGTCACGTAATTCCAGTGATTTCCGATACTGCATCTTGTGGCATATGCCAACTGTATGCCACAGAATGCCGCAGCGACAAAATGTGTTAAAAGCTTAAAATATGGAACAGTATGACAGTTGCAATACCTTCGTATTTCGCCAGTAATGTAAGTTTTGGAATATAACCGTGGTGGCAGATTTCGACGGGAAAATCCAGCAATCACTTTTCAGAGCGATTTTTAAAAATAATTTAAGGATTTTTTGACGTTTTAGCGCTAATTGGTCGGGAAAAAAGGTCTATATTAGGGCAGGTCACAGTAAACCTACAGTAATACAGTAATAACCCGAATTAATAACTTCAAAGTGAGGCGCCCCTTTTGTTTCAGCTTTCCTTATTTTTGTTGCGCGTCACTTTCGACGGTCACGTGCGTCTTTGACTAACGAGAACTCTGTGATCGTTCACACAATGACCCCCATTGGCTCATCAACACGAAATACAAATGACAGACTGCTTGTTCACAATTCGGTCTTTTGTCTTCACATCTCGCGCCTCGTCAACAGGTCCTTTAATGCTGGGAAATCTAATTGTTACCAAGGTGGACCAAGAAAAATTCACATCCATCTTTAATTAGTGATTTGGAAAACAATCTCTCGTTGATACCGATGTACATGCACTTTTAGCAAGACCGATTATATCATGTTGTAATTTTAAATACAGGTGCCGCAAAAAAAACGAGCGGACAACGAACACAGGCGGCGTATACTCAAGTGTCTTGGTACAATAGGGGATAATTTTATTCAAGAAAACTTAAACTACAAAAACCTAAAAGTTACAACACACAGTGAGGGACCAAGTTCTCCCATTGTAATGCAAATGCTAATGAATATGCAAAATAAACGGCTTGATTTAGGGAGAACGCTGGAACCCTTCTAACCTGCACACTAAAACTATACAATAAATGACTAACTAAAATCCCCCAAACCCCATGACACTTGATCGTAAGAAGTAGAGCTCAAACAGAGGGTAGACGAGTTGCAAAATGCTGAATTGAACTTAGCCGTAAGGGAAGGGAGGGATGCAGATATTTTCTAAAGGAATCGCTTTTCCAATCTCCCAGTAACTTAATTAATTCCGAAGGAATGCCACATTGCAGGGCCCATGATGCCCCGCCTCGACGAAAACTATGAGTGGAATAATATTTAAAATTAGGAACCAAAGGTTGCAAAAGAGACGCCAGCCGCTTGCTGAAAGCCCCCGCGAGAAGAGGGCGAGGTGAAGGAAAGGATGGGAGCACAAAGGCAGGACCATCACAAGAAGAGGGACAGGAGACAAAGGCCGCAAAAGTAGCAGCCACGGGACACAGGGGATGGCCTCTGAGATAGGGGAGCGGAAGAAGTAACTCCCGGCCCTGACACTGGATGGTCTTTGACCATCTGATAATAATAGCTAAACCCCATGGAAACTTCAGGAAATCCCGACGGGTTAAATGACGAGAGGAATCAAAATCTTTGACAGATAAGGGAAGGACATTTGACCTCCGCAATAGGCAAAAAAATAGGACCAGACAAACCGCCCAGAAAACAATATCGACGGGCTTAGAGAGGTCTAGTTGTGAATGTAAACCAAGCACAATGTAAAATTAAAGCTGCAAGCAGCGTTGGCGGGGCCCAAGCGATTAACATGGTTTCCAGTTCGTGCAGTGATTTTATTATGTGCAAAATTTCAGCTTGAAAACAGTCAAGTCCTTGTAAAGAACAATTTTGAACATCATCTCATATTTACTGTCTGTTTCAATCGTAATCGTATGTTTTATGCAAAATACAATATGGCGGCAAAACCACGTGACCGATCAAATAGCCTTTCACAAACTTGAAAGAGCTCTCACTAAGAATGACAAAAGTGGAATTTCATTGCCATCAGTGTTGTGGTTCTGGAGAATAAGATTTTAGAGATAAATTGCGATTTTTGCAAAATCAAATGTGGATTCTGAAACTGAGCACGGTGAGCTACCAAAAATGTCTTTTCAAAAGTACAAGACATATATGAATTAGATGCCACTCAAAATTGACGATACTGGAAGGCTGAAATATGCCATCAAATTAATGTATTCATCTCTGAAATTTTGAGTGTAGTAATTGCAAATTTGGTTGTAATTCCATTTAGTCATATATTTTTTCATTTCATCTTTAGTATTCAAAGTTTTACTGTTGTATAATTTTATGACAAGAATGTGAAAATTTAGAAAATCAAGCATGGTGACCCCATCTTTTGTTTGTAATATTATCTTTGATAATTTTGACAATATTTATGTTCAGTTTATACAACTGCGTTCGTGTTCTACTCTCTACAGCATGTTGAACTGTCCAGTATTCAGCTTGCTAGCACAGCCAGTGTATGTGCACCATGCATCAATGCTGACAAGTGACTGTCAGTCTGGACTCTAATTAAACTATCACCTAATACATATTTATATATACTGGCTTTGTCGAGAAACTGAACATTGTGTGTTTGAGCATGCTGTAGGGAGACAGCAAGAAACTGTAGTTGATATATTGGATCGAAATATTGCAAAAATCATCAACGGTTGGAGCTTGTGCCCTGTTACTAGGCTCAAGTCTGATTTTTTTACGACAAATCACACATGTTTAGATTTTTGTCGAGATAAAAGTCATGGAGTGTGACAAAATGGTTGTAGATTCTGTTAAATTATTACTAACATTACAACATTTGAATGACATAAAAATGGTATTCATTGTTCATTAAATTACCTACAAAAACTTGGAATCGGAAAATGTAAAACATAAAAGGAAACCAAAACATTTTCAAGTGCCCCTACAGGTGGGGCAATATTTCAAGTTCCCTCTCTACTACCCTCAAAATTTTCGAATCACCGTTCCTGAATTTCTCCAGCCCCCCCTAACCGTTTTTTTGTGAACGCAGCCTTGGTAATAAACCTGCAATCGCAATCAGTGCTGTACTGTACATGTCGTGCTTTAACAGCACGAAACCTGCTTCAGCACACCAGTTTTTCAAACGAATTAGATATCCATTTTCATACCAGTTCAAAAGTAAAATACTCATACACTTGAGATATTTGTGCATGTTAGACTTTCGATACATTTGCTTTTTTTTTAGCATGGAGCTTTGGTAGCTCCATTAATTTTAGCAAGCGATGCTCGGACAGCGCGCACAACGAATCGATGACATTTGGGTCAGGGGTCATCACAAAAAAATCAGTGCGTATTCACGGCAAGCTTGAATCATGTCACGGATCACGGAAATCATGGATCATAAATCCAAATGTTCATGTCTATTACTTAAACAGAACCCTAAAATATAAAATACATAATGTTTTGATATTGAAAACCGTCTTTTTGTTTCACTGACGATCAAGTTTAATGCTCAAATATCGCGACAAGAATTGCGCATTTGCTCTACTTTGTAAAATAAGTCGCATGCTTTTGCCGTTACCTAACTTTCCAAATTCACGGTAGACTTTCCGCAATAGTAGTTGGTGATTTTGTTCAATATATCGCGCGTGGTGGAAACCGCAATTGTCCATAATCACACAGTCACCTACAGCCAAACACGGATTTCCAAACTTATCCGTAACTTGAACAGCCCCTCTGAAAAGGTTCAGTAACTTAAAACCCGTTTGATGGGCCAACGATCACATCGGAATGATCGACACCCGTTGCACTGATAGGGAGGTTGATCGTATGGAAGTAACTGGTGTCTCTGCGGTCCGGTCCAGATTCAGACCGCAACGAAAATACGGTCGTTTTGGCCGAAATTCTTCTCTATTAGGGCATGGATGTAAAAAAAAGAGGCACCATCCTTTCCCTATCTGCTTTTACCTCCTAACCTACCGCAGAAAAGTTGCGATTAACGTCTTCTAACGTCCAAAACCGCTCGCATTCTGAAACATAACGTACTCGGGCCCGTACTGGGACAAGTTATTTAAATTTACCCATGCATGTAGATCGCCATTGTGAATCTCGCCGAAGAGACCCAAGTTATCTCTACAGACCGTTGCAGGGCTGTGGTGGAGGCCGTATAACGCCGGGAACACACACCTGAACGCAGGGCTACTTTTAGACTAATAAACCTCACGAAGTGCATGTTTACTGAGTGTTCCCACTGTAATAAGTTGTGCAAAGAAACGTTCTGAACAGCTACACTAACAACTGAAATGTCACACCTACCTATTTAGACCTAGAACTATTATAAGTGCGTCCAGCTTTGATTAGCCATTTTACCGACAGGCTGTGAGTGAGCAGCCATTTTAAACCTAGTTTCCTTCCCAACTGACAACAATTAATAAACAATTTGTAGTTGGTAATTGTAGCTGCCTTCTAGCTGCATCGTAAACTGTGATTTGTGAATGCTTTAGTGGGGTGAAGGCGATGTGAGTCACCTGAGTGTGGTGAACGCGATAGCGGGCGGGGTGAGCGTTACACAAAGGAGTTTATCCCGGAATCCCGAGGAAACCGCAACATTGCACTTGTTATATGATATCCAATATTTACGGCTACTAGATTATACAATATCGAAGTTAGATTGGCTCGGCTGGATCTATAAGGTGGTGAAATATCCGATATATATCGAATATTTACCCGTAATTTGACAGAATTCAGTATCGCCTAGTATCAAGGTTAGAGTCAGTCCCTGGAATCATGGATGTAAAAAATAGCATGCTGGAATTAAGTCGGGTT
>LD349371.1:301179-312282 GCA_001465055.1 Ptychodera flava | reverse complement strand
TCTCTAAAAAAAGCTTGATTGTGTAAATTAATTTTTTTACATTTGGCGCCTCGTATACGTCAGTGTTAGACTTGCAAAACGAATAGGATTGTGGGACTTCCTTCAGTAGAACAAGATGCTTATAAAGACATTGGGTATAAAGGAAAGAATTGAGACTGAATTTGAAGACTTCCAAGGCGTCACATACAGTTATTTGTAAAATTCTGCTAATTTTCCGAGTTAAAGCACACATCACAACCTACGTAAATGTGTTGGTTTGCAGAAACAATAGTCTGGTCGCAAACAGAGGGATGCCTTTCGAGACGGTAAATTTTGGTGGATTTAGTGTGAGTTTTAAATTACAGATACGAAAGAAATGGATAGATGGAAGATAGCACTGATGTGTAAAGGAGTTGAGTTATTACATATAGACTAAACTTACCTGTGAAACAATGCTTGAAATCTTTGAAAATAATGCTTGCATGTACTGAATCTGTAGTCATTTCTTTGACCTGCTCGATAGTCACTGGTTCAATCCCGAATCTCTGACTCAAAACAGATTAATCATGCTGGAAAATTGGAAACAAGGCATGCACGCATCCCCAGCAGCAATTTCTTTTCTTTTTTAATAATCTCCCATGAATGAGAGAATTCAGCATAAAATTTCAATCGTTAGCATCATTGATATTCAGCCCCGGGGTTGCTAACGAGGAGGTGGTATCGACGACTGTGAAAACACTCCTCCTGTATTCTGGTGCAATGTATAGCATTAGTAACCTTGGGGAAAACTAATAAAAAAGCGCTTTTTGTGCTGCAGATTATTGAGTTTCGATGGGAAAAGCGCGGGTTTTCATCATCGACGCTGGTGAATGATATTACTTGCGATCAATATGTGAAATTTACTTTTGTATCGGTTACACTGCTAATATGCAAGCATATACACACCGACATGGATGTAGATCACTCTTTGAAATATCACACAGGCCATACACACATGGAACTTTATCACTATATAAAATGAATTAAAATATGTTAACTAGCTGACGTTTAGGCGAACATCGATATAAAGAATAAGGTAACTAAAGTAAAAACGATGAAGTATTTTCGGTATACCTCGTTAAAATAGCAGTAGCTTCGATCAAATTTTACTGTTAACTCCAACACTTCGTAATTTCCAGCGCGTATTTACTTTATAGCAATCGCGTGACATGGCTATATGCAGACTTTTTTGAGTTACCATGGCGACCGATAAAGCGTTAAATTTAACTAGGCTGCGAATTAAAACCTCCATTAGAATGTGTTTAAGATGTTTTAATAGAATCCTCATAACCATTATGATTTGGTGTGTAGATCCTCAGACAGTTGCAGATGTATGGAGCATATTAGACTTGGTTCAAGTCGGTGAATTTTTAAAAAATAAAATCATTTATAATAGTTTCTCTTGTGTCTCTCCTATTTCGTACAGACCTATTCGGAATTTGGTAGCGCAGGACACTGGTTTTCCCAGCGATTTAATGCGTTACCTTTGAGTCTGCGCAGTACAGTTAGTTAGTTTCTACCGGATTCGATTTGAGTTAGTTTCTACCGCATTCGATTCCGGGTGAAACTCCCCTGTATAGCGTTCCCCCGACTCATCGCGTCCACTCCACTCACGCGCGCGTTTCAATTGAAAGCAAAATACAAATCATTGCGTTCACTTCACTCAAACATTCACAAATGACAGACTTGAACCAAGTCTAGGAGCATATATATGTCTAAGATAACGCGCACGTTTGTCGCCTTTGGAAACCTTAAAATGACCAATTAAAAGTGTGAGATAGATAGACACACACACATACATACATACATACATACACATACATACATACATACATACATACATACATACATACATACATACATACATACATACATACATACATACATACAGAGAGAAAAACAGACAGAGAGAGACACAGACAGACAGACAGACAATATAAATTATATAACCTATAATTATATAATATATAATATTATGCATTTTTATCGTTACATAACTACTTGGATGCACACTTATTGTATTTTTTGTGAATTGGACAGTTGTATTGATCTCCCTGTGGTTGAAACGATCACCTACAAAACACAGATTTGTATATTGCGTTGAATCTATGGCACATCTGAAGAATGCTCTGACCCAATCTTCATTAATGGGGTTTCTGAGGGGGCTCCTGCAGCTCTTTGCGGCAATTAAACCCCTAGTATTATGATAATTTGTGAAAATATCGGGCACGGACCCAGTATTCTGCGCTGCTGGTCAACCGCCGTGAAGCAGAAATCTTGCTCTGTATTTGACTAGTCATATCAGCGAATCCTCGTTTGAAATCCCTCCGTCAAAAGTGTGCGTTGCACTACTGAGTTTTACCAGATGATCAATCTGATTAAAATCAGATGTAGAGTACGGCGACGTCTTCTTATGCGTACGCGGTATTCTCTCGCTGTGGCCTCTCACTGTTCAGCTATGATAGCTTTGATAACTCATATTTACGCTCCAGTTTTATTGACGATGTTGGATTTTGTTCGAGCATCCCCTAGCCCATCCCCTGGCCCATCCCCTAGCCCATCACCTGGCCCATAAAGAAACATTTCTTGAAGACACTAGAGATAGTGACACATACAAAATTGACAAAATGTCAAAATGTAGCACTATCACCACTTATAGTGACAATGTCATTGTCTTGTTGGGTTTGTTTGAGCGTCAATGTATGCACTTATGGACAGAGAGCACCTGAAGTCTCATACGTTAGTTATTCTGGTGGATAATATTTTACGGTGATATCGTTGACCAAGAAAATATACTTATGTTCCGTGATAAATGGTGAAAGGGGGATGATGATAGCGGCCACGATTTGGATAGCAGTTGTGGTGATGACGTTGTTGTTGTTGTTGTTGTTGTTGTTGTTGTTGTTGTTGTTGTTGTTGTTGTTGTTGTTGATGATGATGATGATGATGATGATGATGATGATGATGATGATGATGATGACGATGATGTCGACGACGGAAATCGGGCAGAAGTGGTACGTTGCTCATTTAAACTGAACAAGAACAAATGTGAAAGATTTTCAGTGACGTGCTCTCTCCGTCTTCACACAGCCCGACACGTAAGTTTCTCGAAGTGCATGGAGACGATATTTCGACAATTTTCAGTTGTTTCAAGATATATCATGATAAATGTACAATCAGTCTAACCGATCTTAAAAGATCCGGATCAGCACGACCCGTTGACGGGTCAACTAATATGAGAGACACTTTTGTCAGGATCAGCATCGTAAAATTGTTTAACCAGGGTCCCTACCGCCTACTGTTCAGTTAATCGATGATTTTAGTAACTGTTGTCCAACGGGTTAGGCCTACACAGCCGAAGAGGTCACATGCGTTCATAAAATAACCGACCGACCACTGGGGGCGCTCGCACATTAAACTTTCATCATCTTCGTGAACTCTGCATATATTGGCATCACTTATTGATCTCACAAATGCGTCGAAATAACTTCACCGTCCGCAGGTGGTAGAGTTTCGCTTCCTGCGAGTAATTTGAAAAGCGTACTCACATTTAATGAAGGGGAAATTGAGTAGAAGATCTTAAACCGAACGGAAATGTCGCAAGGATTGAAAATGTAATGTGGGACAAGCACTCACTTACATTGGTGCTGATCTATATGCGTATCAACAACGATGAAAATGGTTCTTTCAATCTACCGAAGGTCTGGCGTTTATTTCCATATCTGTCAAGTAGAGAATCACGGTAGACTGTAAAAATCTCATCCAGAAACGTGATCAGTAATCGATTCGTTCCTGACTTCATTTAAATGAACAAACTGTTAATCTACTGGTCATGACACAATTTATGATCCTCCTTCACAAACAATCTTTTCGGCTTTCTCGATAAGCGTAACTAGACACTTTGAAAATACGATCCTGTGCTCTCAATCGACCCTTTCTTACAATACTCTCAAACAGCGCACTCTAGAATGTATTGTGGTTTGCAATTTCCAAGTCTGAGTAAGAAAGCGTGCCGAGTGATCAACAATAATTATCCTTTTGTACCATTGTACATTTTGAGGAGCAGGGAATGGAGAGCATTGTTTACTATATTGTAGATATTTCAGCGTTCTTCGGACGCGCCCACTTTATTACTCTCCCCTGGGGCCTCACACCATACATACATTTGTTTGTTTGGTAATACACAAGTGAACCAGAATGACCAGAAATGCCGACGAATAAACCGATATGACATGTCGTAGATCGGGGGCGACCCCTCCTACGTTTAGAAAATCGAAGTAGACAAACTGGGTGGCCAGATATTCAGGTAGATCACTGACCTATTAGCGTTTGCTTTGTCTGTCTATCTGTCTATCTGTCTGCCTCTTTCAGTGTGTCTCTGTATTTCTGTCCCTATCTCTCTACCTCTTCATGCGTTTGTCTGTCTGCCTAACACGTATGTTTATGCGGTGGTCATGTTTGAGTTGCAACTAGAAAATAATTTAGTCGCTAAATTCTAGGTTGTGTTTTCTTCGCCAATGTTTGACCACAACGTTTTGTTGTCACACTTTGGTGAGCATTTTGCATAAGTTGCATTTGATTTCAAACCCTCTTTTCGAAAAAAAAAAACCCGAAAAACGATACAGCTAATAGGGCTAAAGGCAGTCACCTGTAATCTAAATATGCCCATATATGGTCGAAGGCGTTCCTTGGTATTCAAAATGCAAATGTGAGGGCGCTGTTTTTAAAAAGCGGCCACCCGCTTAAAATCTGTGATTGGTTAGATTTTCTCTTTCCATGGTAACTCGCAAAATGGGAACAGGTGACAGTATACCTTTAACATTAATAGATGTGTTCATTTTTATATGTATGTTGTGTATTATGGGCAATCTCCAGGTCTCAAATAGATTCTTAATCACAGTGGCTTCATTACAATACGTAGACCACCTGCCACTCTGCAATCACATAGGAAGTTTTGTTCATAATCACTCTTTGGGCTAATACCGTGTTAGGATGTCTAGACAGCCCTGATCAGGTCTTGAAAACAACAACGTCACCCACATTACGTTGTCCATACAATAACGTCATACTTTATCATGTACATTTCAGTTTCAGTGTGTACTTGCTACATCTCGTATCACGTGACTTGCTCTAAAGACACGAAATAAAGTTCCAGCAAAGCAAGAAACCAATCAGGTCAAACACCTGGTCGACATTGAATACTTTCATTCATCCATGGATGTTGAATTGTTCGTGTACTCTGAACCGCTAGAGTGGAAGAGTCTCAGTCAAGAAAATTAAACTGACGTGTACAATTTCTGTCGTGTCTATGGCTTACAATGCACAACACGAGAGCAAGAGTTGCCTAGTTTATGCCTAGGCCGTGTATAGTGAATAAGAGAGAAATATCCATTTTTTAAATATTCCTATTATAATTTTCTATTACATTATTTTCTTTTACCAAGGAAACACCTAAAATTTGGTGTTATTGCGGGGGGATGGGGGTTAGTTTATGTGTGTAATGTGCTGTGCTGTCAGGAAAAGCAAAATAGATTTCTAATTTCTAAATATTTTTGCTTTCCTGATAAGTGATTTTTGCATCTTATATTTAGAGTTCTTTTAGTCATGTGACCAAGATGGCTACTTTAAATCTATCCAGTTTTAAGGTCTAGCATGCCATCCCAGGAAGAGATGGAATAATTGGGACAGACGCAGTTAGAGGCAGAGATAGCGGCCCTTTGGCGAGACAGACTAACCGATAGGCCAAAAAAGCAGGCTACAAAACAGAAACACGAAGGAATGTAGCATTGCGTGACGTCATACCGTGTCCGTCTGGAAACAGTCGCACATCGTATAATGATATTTCGCTCTGTGTAAAGGTGGCATAGAATTCAGCGTCATACTTCGTGAGCAAGCTTTATGTAGGACATAATATCACGCAGTACATTTGCTTCTCAGCTGTGTACATCATACGTAAAGTGTGCACACATTTCTCCTGCACAGAAGAGTTTCGTTATTCACCTTCTTGTAAGCCTAAAACGGTATTTTCTTTCTATTCCAGGCAAAATTGAAAACCCAAACCCAGCGTTAGACAACAAACTAGGCTGCTACACGTACGTGTTTGGATTAAGGATCTGAAAGATTTAATCACCAAAATATATATTATACCTTTCAATCGCAATTTCATAGTTTGTTTTGTTTCGGGCTGAAAATTAGAACCGAATTTCCTGCTTGAAGGTGTACCTATGGGCTACAGCCGTACGTCAGTTTTAACACATAAATAAATAAATAAATAAATAAATAAATAAATAAATAAATAAATAAATAAATAAATTTTGTCCACAGCGTGCCGTTTAAAAGAGCAATAGAGTCTAGAAATGACTAGAGCAATGTGAATCAATGCGGTAAAAATGCATTTTCGATTTCAGATGATGAGCGTACCAACAAACACATAAGTTACTTCGTAATCGTAAAGAAACTCGGCTCATATATGATCAAAACTGTGCAGTTGCTGTAATAGGCAATTCTTTGATTGACGTAGTTAATGTCGAAATTTGCGATCCTTCCAGCAGTGCTCTAGCAAGAGCTCAGCATGAAAATTGTAATACCGAAACACTGCTCTGAATTTCAACTCACTTCGGATCATTGGTTTCACCTCACAAATCCGGGATTTCTTTCGATGTCTTACAAAGTGTGCCAAATGCTGGGCGAATAGTACACACAGTCTATTTTCACAAAAGCCAAATTCTACAGCCTTTCCTAGTGCAAGACGCCAAATTGCATCGTTGAAAGTGCATACAGGCAACCAGGGGTCCATTAACCTGTCATTTGGTAAACCTTTTCTCACCGGGGTCGTATAGATTGACATCACTCAAATTCATCGACTCAGTGTCGACGTACAAATCTTGTAAACATTAATGACTTCAAAATATCTACCGTAAACAAGTTTACAGTGATTGACAGATTAAGTGCATATCCTATCGCTGTCAATCTCAAGGATGTCTGAAAAAAAGGTTGAACGAAGCTAGATTTCCTGGTGGCAGTTGATATTTTCGGTGAAGTACCATAGGTTCTGAACAAAGACGATAAATTTGTTTTTTTCAACGATTTTTTTCCTGTGTGTGACATTTGTTGACGATCAGATTGCACAGTTGGGATGGTACAGTAGAATCGGGTGATTTCAGAGTAACACATTGCAAAAAAAATAAATAGTTATCAACAGTTCATTGTTTACGTCTCCAAACATTTTGAAATATATCTCGACTACAGCTCAGAAAATAAATGAGAAGACTTGATATAATACGATTTACAAGCACATCCGTATACATTTCTTGAAGCCTTTGGAAATGGCGACAATGCATATGCGATGATTTGCAAGATCAATTCAAAAGCGTCGTAAAATATTGAAATCCCTTGCTGTGAGAATTAATATCCCTCTAAATTTCGCCCAACAAAATTTACTTATTTTGTTTAGTAGCCTCGGGGCGATTAATCTAATCTCTGTAACAACTGGAGCTGTAAATGAAGAAGTCGATGTATTCATAAATTCCGTCTGGTCGATTTTTTATGTGGTTTGTTGGAACTGGGGTCGAGGGGGCCATCACGGCCTGACAGGTGAACTACTATGACACTGTAACCTACTATACGGTGGATGTAAGAGAGAGTGCATTGCACTGTACAGCGCCGCGTTTGCGAAAAAGGTGAAAGCCGGGTACACGCAGGCGCAGAAACATAGCGAAACAAGAAACAGAGTAATTTCAATGCATTTGCAGAACTGAAAACAGAAGCGCGCGATCTAAATGTTGCGCTTTATAAAGTGTCTCCAGTCCGACAATGTCAGGTAGGATTTGACCCAGTCAGCAGACGAGTGAATTGAAATTGCGACGATAAAAGGGAAACGTTCGTATTACAAGAAGACATCGTCTAGACGAGGAAGAAGTCTTCATAAATTTTACTTAAGATGACATCACAGCAACATAAATGTATTACCTGCAGTTTTCAGCTGTACACATACATCATCAATCCTCGTGGTGATCATGTGTTTACGAGAACCAGAGAGAGAGAGAGAGAGAGAGAGAGAGAGAGAGAGAGAGAGAGAGAGAGAGAGAGAGAGAGAACAGAGGCAGAGACAGACAGACAAACAGACAGGGAAGGGGAGAGACTTCTTGCAGACAGTGAGCAATAATCAGTTGAGTCACTGACATAGTTGACGATTGACGATAGTAAACATTTACGTATTTTGGGATAAATAAAGCATTGAAATGCTAATCTCACCACAATCAAGACCGGGGCATAATGCAATTATTGATATAAGTGGCGTTGATCAGCATTCCGCTGGACTGATAACTGAAGATGAGGGAGGGAAGTGATTTCTGAAGCAGAGTGAAAAAGGACATTCAAGTCACGTTATCTGACATTCCATCGAGATTGGCTCGTAAAATTCTTAGGATCAGGCTCTATTTAATATTTTACATACCTTTAACTTTTCCATAGGGTACGATATAAACTTTAAAGTGGCGTACAAGAATTGCATCGTGACGCAGCCAAGGCTAGAAAATCAGTTCAGATCCCTGGGATTGTAGATGCCAAGGTGCATTTAGACATTTTTGGCGGGTGAGAACCATTTTGAAGCTTGAGCAAAGTAAAGTTGTTTGCTCGTTGTTTTTTTAAGTGCCTGACGTCACTCTAGTGTAGTGCGGACACACCCCGGTCACTTCAAGGGGCAGTGAAAGTCCCCACCTCTTTCAGCTCATTGAAACCTCTTGAAACAGAGAATCTGAGGCGGTTACGGTTCAACGGAAGCATTTACCGGGTACCCTAGTACTCGACCAATGGATTGCTTCATTTTCTTTCGAAACCCTGCCGTAGGTTAAAATTATGGAGCAATTGTAACTCGATTGGCGTCATGTCAGTGACACCATGGCGCTTTAGACCTGTGAACGACACAAGAGACAAACGTTATCGGGTCACGTTACATATACCCGATGGCGTGGCAGTTTTTTCGGCGCATTGATTAAGTCACAACATTGTGTTACTTAGCAAAGAAAAAAAAAGGGTCGCTGGAATAAAAAAAAGACACAAGCTACAACCTTAGCAAAGAAGAAAAAGGGTCCTTGGATAAAAATAGACAGAAACTCCAACTAAAGGTTGCGGATGAATGACAATTCGTTGACCTCTACTTGATGTACACACCGGATCACGTTTTCGTCAGTTCTATTCCGTGGTTTTAGTCTGATTCCTTTCTGATGCCAGTGAATTTATAAGGGTTCAAATGTTAATCCCATGCCGGAGACAAGCGGCTCTTAAAAAGTGAAAACAAATCAGTCAAATAGCATTCCTACTAGGATTGCCTTTTCAAATCAGGAATTGCTGTTTTTTAGTTTTACAGCTTAGGCAACTACTTGACATGATAAATAGTGGTAAACCCTGGGTAAGGTACACAATTACATTGTCTCAAGGTGACTTCGAAGGGCGTAAACTTTTTAATGAAAATACTATGGATTATACGTCATTAGGTAGTCTTTTAGTTGCGAGTTTCAGTTCTGACCGAAATATCACTTTCACTGACACTGGCTCTGTTAGTTCTGCTTGTAAAACTGATAATAATCTTCACCTTCGCAAAAAGATTATTGCGAAGTGTAGTAAACAGACAATAGTCAAAACTATTGATGATATTTTCATCGTTTTTGTTCCAGTAAAAAGAACAAAAACATTTTCTTAATGTTCTCCCTAAAGTATGTTAACATACAACGCTTTAGCCTTAATACCCCAAATACAAAACGAAAAACAAAAACAAATACAAAAAAACCAAAACAATAGTCGGTGTCCATTGAGCAGGCTGTTATTATTGACAAATAAATTCGAGTCCGGGCTTAAATTCAATTATAAACACTGACACAGGACATAACAGATATACAAGCATTTCAAGCATTTCAATATAATCAATCTGGATTTAACAAAAGACTAGGACAATACATAAACAATTACTGTAGAGCAAATGAAGCAGTAACGTACGCTGGTTTTTCGATTCGGGTCTTCACAACCTTGGTTTATTTTTTATGATAAATTTTACGGGGTAATTTTACGTTCTGTAGACACCTGAAGTGTGTGTAAAAACCTGTTGAACAAGTGTTCTGAGTTGGTCTCCAAATGCTGACATAAAAAAAAAATTATATGTAAAATTTTCTCATAACCAATCACCATTCACCATATATATATATATATATATATATATATATATATATATATATATATATATATATATATATATATATATATGAGTCGTATTATGTGGCTTAGGCTTAATATAGAACGTCATGGGAGCCTCATAGACATACACATTGCAGACTAGAGAAAGGATTTAGAGGCAGGAAGACAGACAAGAGACGTACTGTGCTGCAAGAAATTTTATTTTTTAGCAAAATAGATCAATCGTTGATTCTATATCGTATGCATATTTAATAGTGTCGTTTTTTGTCTGAAAAAGGACAGAAATCTCATTCATTGAAGATTATCTGTGATCGTCGGATTGGTGTATTCGTACAATGAATCTTTAGAACACCAGAATCGTTGGACAGCGATATTTCAACTAACAAGAAGCGACTTTTGAATTATGCTATTGTCGAGATTTCAGATTGTCAATTAACAAGTGTAACAAATCTGCAATTTTATGAATTTTATGTGTTCGTTTTTGCGTCTTTTTACATATCAGCAGAGAGTTTTAAAAACATAGATATCGTTTACAGGTAATACTTGATTGTCAATACAGTATCTTAAAACAGTAATATATATATTGTTGGATGAGATATGTACTGATTTGGACTCTGACCCCACAATATACCAAATAATATATTCATTCGTTCTTCATAATGGAAAGCGTTTCAGGTGAAAAAGTATAAAATGAGAACTACACATTTCCGAAGTTACATGAAGTAATATTTCGCTAACTGTTACAAGACATTTTCTGCGATTTCAGCATCGTCTTTAGAATTACAACTTCGATACAGAAATACATACTTCAAATAATTTGCTTAGATTTTAGCTACAATCATTTTGCAGATCGGTTTGCTAAAACCTTTACAAATTCTTCGATTACTAACTATCTGT
>LD349371.1:259085-293965 GCA_001465055.1 Ptychodera flava | reverse complement strand
ACGAATGACGTCATCACACGAACCATCCATCGATTGCTGGTCATGTTCCCAATTTGTAGCTTGCTTCACAGGATCTCGTCTGTTGTCTGTCGCTCTGAAATTCCACATAATCACACTGCCTTGCCAAGGCCGAAGTGAAAGTGTAAGAAACATTCGCAGTTGTAACATGAGTTTCCTCGGCGGGCGGACTGAGAGCTTCAAGATGCATGAAAACTCCGACGAATTGACTCGCCAGTGGTTTTGATGTATCGGTATCCTTGACGTAAATTTAAATGTCGCGTTGGAAGCTTGTGAAATTGCCATCCATTGAAGTGAAAACGCAGACAGTATAAAGAAGCCACTATCCCCAAGAGACGGTACACACAAAAAAGACATATTCAAAGCGAAGTAAAATGACATACAAGATGAGTCATTCTCTGAATGCGTGTTATATAATCAAAAGCTGACACCACGGAAAATATTTGCCCAGGAAAACCTACAACGAAACGAACACACACGACTAGACGATTTTGAATTTCAGTGTTTGCTTCGGCGCTATGATGTACGTACTGCGTTACCTTCTACAGACGTGCAAGTCCCTCATGACGGCATGAACCTCATTTTTAAATCAGGGTGGCTGCGATATTCTTACATGTCTTTGTACTTAATTAAACCATCAGCAAGTGTAAACACATCTCCATGGAGAATGTTCACCAGAAGTGAGATTTTTATCGTACAAATCACAACGTTTCATCTGCGACGTTTTCTCACAGCATAAATATTCTTGCAGTTACGGTGAGTGCGAATAAGTCTCGACGTTACTACAAGCTGTTCACAAGAAAATACTTTACAATTTTATTTGTGTTCTTACAAATTAGACATAAGAATCAAGAAATAAACAAAATTTACATTTTCGTGTAAAAATTATGAATATAAATTCTGCTTCCAGTATTTAACTACATGTCAAAATATGCTATGTAATTTACATACAATCTTTCGAAAGTTATTTTGTATTTAGAACAGACTTGCAATCTACTTAACCCTTGACCTTTTTACAAGGTTTACAATGATGGATGAGTGAAGTGTCGATGTATGAGCCTGAATATTAATTTTACATCTAGGTGTTGTAAATTAAAGTACGCTTTGGTTCAACGACTTTCTTAAGGTGTTGTTCTACTGATAGCATCGGCGTGAGTGTCGACTAATTGAAAACTGAATTATTGAAAAGTGGATGTCAATTGCTCTTGTTTGCGAAAAATATGGTGTTTTGATCCAGAGATATCCATTAATATTGCCTGTGTGAATATCAAGAGAGTCTCATGTCACAGTGTGACATTCCAGCAGGAACACACTCACAGAAAGTGATGTTACCCACAATTCTCCTTGATATGTACACTCTGAGATCACTCGTTAAACTGAAGCATCTTCTCTACAAAGAACAACTTGATCCATATTTCAAATTTCTGACAGCATTGCTTTGATGATCAGTTCTTTCTTATTTCCCACTTTGAATAATGAGATCATCGACTGCTTTTTTCACAGACAAGATAGCAATTTTGTAATTTTTTATCAGATATTTTTGACAGCCGTACACAATATTTCCAGAAAACTAAGGGAATAAGTTGCATCTGTGTTGGCATAAGAAATGGTATCGATTTGTTTGAATGTTCATGACAAAGGGAATTTGCATGTCTGACAGGTGGTATGATGAGATCATCAGTTGCTAATCTTTTCCTTGACAAGTGTACAATTTTTAGCGCCTACAAAATATCGGCTTCTTATTTAATTTACTCTTGAATTTTAAACATAATAAATAATTTTGGAGAATACTTTAAAAATAGGTAATCTTGAAATCAAATTTTAGATTTTCAAATTGTTCTGAAATTAATAAAATAGTGTTTAGAAAACAATGGTTGATTGTGGGTAGCCTCACTTACTGTGACACTGTTAACTGCAGGTCAAATTGTGACCATTAAAACTCGATTAGCAGTAACTTTTGACAGTATTTCCAGTAATTTTTCCTGAAACAGTGTGTTTTTTACCCACAAAGTCATGCAGTAACGTTCACTGTTCAAGATTGGATACATGTGTGCGCTTATTGCTCGATGCTGTTGTTAGCATCTGAATATGAGTCCGCACAAAAATTGGTTTTGTCAACAACACTTGAATTTCATAAACTACACAGTGCGTTGGAAAAGCTAATGCTGCATCATATTTGGACATTCTTCACGGAGGAACAGAAGATAAATGCTTGTTGTCAGAACAGGAATAGTGAAAATACCATCGCATGTCACAGCTATTCCCCCTTCATCAGTGACTTTGATTGTCGACATGACTTTGTCAGTGATCAAACCTTACTTTCAGCATTCCACAGAATATCTTTAAGATTAGCATTCAGTGAACAACCAACTGCAGTGGAAAACACAAACTCAGAACTTCGCTATTACAGAACGCAAACTCATATAGTTGCCATACAACGCTAGATTTGTCCTTTTTAGACAGAAATTGGGAGCAATGTTGGAAAATGTCTACCAATCAAGTTCACTTTAACAGTGAGCTTATTCGGTGACGTACTCAAATTTACATATCAAAAGTGTTTACTCACTAAACCTTGATATAAATAAAACATAATAAGCCTAATTATGCAAATTTATAAATTTAGTTATTATAAAATACCTGAACGTGAATAATTCAACATGAACGCTGGTGCTATCTTTACCAGATCACTTTAGAGCATTTAAAAAGGAGCATCGACCATCTTCGGCTGTTATCGTCTATTTTACGCTAAATTATCGGTTTACCCTGGCCACGGCAGTGAGATATGGATCATATCACACGCCGAACTTTCATGGAACCTTTGTCAGGACAGTACATATGATCATTGTCGATATGCTTACGCCCCTGGATCAAGGGTAGTCGCTATCCCATAATTTAGCATGCCGCCAGCGCAATCTTGTAATTAATGAAAAATAGCACAGCTACATGGCATATCAAGCAAAATATAAAATTGCTGGCGTCCACATTTCACAGGTTAAAGCTAATTTTTACCTTGATGCAAGGACAAAATGCTACATCCTGACCCGCAGATTAAAATGACCCAAATCACCATCTTTGACAAGCTTATCGATGGCAAGACAAAATCGTTAACTCTCCCAACATAAATTATTCTCCGTACGGAGCCAAAATAAAATAAAGTTTGTGACATCAAAATATCGATCAGCAGCAATAGCTTTCTCATCAACGGTAAACGCTGAGGGCTCTTAAACAGATCCGACAAAATAAAAATACCTTAGCAGATAATAACGTTGACATAGCTGAATTAAACGTATTGACGATTTTTTAAATAGGTCGTAAAAATAATTAAGACGAAAGCGAAAATTCTTGGCGAACAATAACGTGCTGAAATATATTGAGTACGCATGTCGGATACTACAATTATATAAAGGCATTAGGGTTGGTGTTCTGGCCCGCAAGCGCAAGGAGTAATAATTTTAGACGTCACAAATGTATCATCTGTAGACGATATAACTACCCTATTAACAAATGTCTAAAGCTTTGACGATGGGATTCATTATATGAGAAGGACTGCATATTTTTCTCGTTAATGAGAGCGATGTTCTATATGTCATTGGTCATGCCTTCAGCACAGTACTTCATGTAAAGGCAAGGTATTTCGCGACTGTTGAGTAAAAAGTGCCATCTACACCCGGAGACACACATTACACTCGACACGGACATACTGAGATATAAAGTTTTCATCATAAAAAGGATTTGATCGAGAAATCTAGAATGAAAGTGTAATCTCGCTTATATCAGAGTCCAAGTGCAGCTCAACAAATTTTCACTGTTTTGGCAAATATGGCTATCTCGTGGATGGTGCAAATGTATTGATTTAAAACAGTGAGATGCACTTAAAGCGGACCAATACGTGATTTCATGTACAAAATGTCGTCTCAGGAAGCAAAGAGTGGAGGGCAAAGGTCAGACCAGCTTTTGTGAGTGTTGAAGAATTACTAAGCTTAGTTTGGTGATGTAGTCGTTTTCAATGGCTGCTTGACCTGGGCATCGATTGAAAAGGGTGACCTTCGCGGTGAAAGCGACATGAAAACGCCGTCCCAACACAAATATTTGATCGACGAGGATTCTTAACGCCATGCCGTGCGAGACAAAACCTTGAATAAGCCACCGAAATCGTGTGAAAATGAGAAACGAGTAAATAATGCTTTGGTTAGAGTCTATACCGCTCATTTTATCCTTACTTCGCCACTTTCACATGTTGGGGTCATAGGGCGCTAAGTTTGGCGACACGCAACCCACTGTACTAAGCCTACTTATTCAACCTTGTTCGTAAAACCGACTCCTTGACTAAACTCTCATCTTCATTGGTTATTTTATGGTAAACAGGTGATTCAGGGTTCCTTTGTTCGAAAATAAGAGAACTTTTTGGTCAAGGACTTCGGATATCGATCCCACAAAACCGGGTCACCAAAATTGGCAGTTAAAGCTTCGCACGGCATTTTGCCCATACAAGCATACATTAAAGGCAATGCTTACAAACAGCATATCTACATATCTGCCTTCAGCGAGAAAGTAATTGCTTTAGTCTAACAATACTTTTGAAGTCTTCTAGTGCTTGAGCTGCTCGTCAAAATACATTCCAAACATAATAATTTTTTTAAAATGGTGACTGGCAAACTTAAGATATGTGATTTTTTGCATACCCGGGGCAAATGACTTTAGTGAATAAAACAGGACTGATAAAATATGCTGGTAATTTTTTGCAACTCGCTCATCTGCTCAAGTCTGATTCATTTTTCAAACCATACCTTGTAAATTTCGACATTTTGAAAATGTGTGACCTTAATATCATAAGTCATGAGCTTCAACGTCGTTCACGAAATCCCTTTTCACGGATTTATGGGTGAAAGAGATCGTCAAAGAGTCTGGAATTCTCATAATACTCATGGTGTCTGAAGTGAGTAACTTAATGCTCTACGGTAATTAGATATCTTCAAAGGTATTTGACAGTAAATGCGATTAACTACGTATGTACCGTCTCCGGTTAACGTCAAATCTACCGTTTTACGGCACTTTCCTGAGGGGAAAAAACCAAATTGGTCAGCACTATTTACAAAGTCGAGCCATTGGGCTTTTTGTTACGAATAAATAATGATGTATTTGGCACAACCTTTCTTGGGAGTTCAGTTGTTTAAGTCTTTGTCTTCGATGATGATGTTCATACCTACGTCTTTGCTGAAGTTTATCTCTGCATAGACGACCGGGTCGTCAATATAGTCGGGATCCTTCTTGCGTTTTTTGTCCACCTTCTCCTTTTCTTTCTTCCGTTGCTTCTTTTCCTTCTTTTTATCCTGTGTCTTCCCTTTTTTCGCATGTAGTTCTTTCGGGATGTAGTAGATGGAATCTTCTTCCAGCTCCAGCACACGCGGCGAGGTGTCCCCGGCATGCGACGCCGAATCCGACGGGGTCGGAGGCGGGGGTCGGAATGAAGTTGACGGTTCTGGATCTAGCTCGACGTTGGCGTTCGGCGAATCGGAGTGGATGGATTGATTGTCTAATCCTCTGCTGCCACCCGTCGAAGTAGCCTGTGATATCGGATCTGTTTTCTGGACACCTTGTTTTGTTTCATCACTGTCTATATTACGTATTATCGAAGATGTCTGTAGTTTCGGGATCGTGTGCTCATCATTCGGCGATGCCACTGAAGGAGAAGACATCGACGACTGTCCAACATCCGATGTGCCAGCATCGTGAACGAGTACGTTGATATTGTCGTCGTCGTCGTCTTCATCGATTTCAGACGACGATATAGGACTTGGCAACCGGCCGACGCTTTCGGGCATGGCCACCTGGACCGGCTCGTGAAAATCGGGCAAGTCGCGACAAAGCTTGCACTGCCTGTACTTAAACAACAAGATGACAACCACGAAAAACAGTATGACGGCAACGGCCGCCAACGCTCCCGTTATAATCGCCGGGATCATCGCGACGCCAGACTTATCCATGACCCGAACGTCGAGGGGTCCGATGGTGCAAAATGGCGATCTGGACAGGGTCGGGAGATTTACAGAACAGACATATAGCGCTCCGTCGTCCCTCTCCGAGAGTGTCCAGGAAAATGTGTTGACGGCGCTTGAAAGATTGTAGTTCTGTAAAAGTTCTCCCGGCACCAGTCTTCCGTCTTCCTTCCATATCAACTCGGGAACTGGTTCACCGCTTGAAATACATTCCACGGCAACCTTGTCGCCGACAATAAACCCGGAAGAGGCAAGTCTTTGTTGGGTGTTTTTGTCGCTGTCTTCAATATACATGACACATTTCGGATACCATGTTTCGCTCGGTTGTATCACCGTCAATATAGCAATGTTGCTCGTGGACGACCTGGCCTCGCTTAGAGACAAAAACTGGCAGTAGTATTCCCCTGAATCGGCGATTTGGGTGTCTTTGATTTCCAGGTCGTATACACCTTTTGTCCAGTCACCGTCTATCGAAAACCTCCCAAGAAGATCGTCGGAGAAAGTGTCATTCTCACCAATCGTAACGCCATTTTTGTACCACAGGAGCTTCGCGTCGGTTGGTTCGGTAGTTGCCCGACACTGGAGCGTCGTCGTGTCGCCTAGGATCGCGATCGTGTCCGTGGGATGAAGACGGATTCCCGGGAGTTGGCAGTTGGCGACGGACAGGACAACACAGCCAAAGAGAAAGCGCGTGTATAGTCGGCCAGCGAACATATCTGAATGACGGAGCTTATCACAACAAACGTTAACGGCTGTGATATTGAACGTCCAGATGTGTAACGTGTACGCTGTCTACTCGAGCATTAGACAGGTTTTGTCAGGAGGAAGCCGCCAAACACCAGCTTCCGTCGACTAAACTACCGTTTCAGCAAGGTTCCGTTACCGTTAAGCTGTGCGTCTCAGTTGTGTCTTTGTTAAGCGGCTGCAGTGACCCAGGTGATCACGTACTGAGGTGCGAGCTCGCAGAGAAATCGTTACATTTACATCGAACGCCAATATAGGTATGGAGGTCACCTTTCCACACAGCATCCGGGGACTTCACGCCGGCGTCATTACAATATTCAACAGACAAACAAACAGCCCTGTTATCGCCCGGTCGTCATAAAAAGACGAGATGCGGCGATTAGCATAGTAATAATGTCAATTCAGCGGGGTTTGTTATGCATGAACAACGACACAAGATTCTGAATAAATCGCAAATTTACATGTCATAGGCGTCCACTTTACTGAGTGTCGAATCAAACGCGCTGGCGGCTATGAGATATCTCGGCGAGACTCGCTTTAAGAGAAAATATGATGTAAACCCGGGTGTGAAGGAAATGAGTAGGCAGTTTTCAAACAAACGGCTGTTTGAAGTTAACGACTAATATTTGAAAATCTGCCAAAGCTATTCGTTCTTTGTGTGCAGGAAATTTGCATATGAACTGCACACTACACTACACCTATAACGCAATCGATCCGTCACGTGGATGCTATTTCAATGTGCCACGCGGATTAACTTTCAAAATTACCCCAACGGATATTTGAAACTGTAATCTTGCAAGCACAGCATCTAGAAAATACTACTATCATCGGAGTGGGTGGTAGTCACAGAATACGACTGAAACCTGTTGATTAGGTCTTGATATTGAGCTTCTCGCAAGTAACCCCTCGATCAAATTAATTGCAAGGCACATTCATGGCAAGGCTTATATGGTGCAATTGCGCCAAAATATTTAAACAAAAAGAAGATAGAATTATAAATATGATCCACATTTATCATTATTTATGTGGAGATGATATTTCAAGAATCCAGATATTACAATAAATACTACGATAACACCTAACTCGTTGAATTTTAATGATATATTTGAATCTGTGTTGAGCTGCAATTTTTGCAAGCTAGTTAGAGCCTGGCCTTGCGACGTACACTCGTTACAACGCCTGTCCATTAATGGCACAATGTCAATATCCTGTATAGCAAAGTATTTAGAAAAAAGGGAAACAAAAGAAACGATTAGGAAATACGCATAAAAACAAAAGAAAACAGAATAAAAGGGGGAAATGCCTGTATCATTGTAATATACAATAAGGCACACAAAAGGATACGCGTGCTTTCGTAAACATGCCTTTAGGAAATAGGGTAAGCCAGTCAGAAACTCTTTGAATTTTGTATTTTAAAAGGATGCTTTACCAATCACAAAATCAGCAAACTTTGGCAAACATTATGCAAGAATCTAAAACAAACTCTCGAAGTTAAACGTCGGTGATCATGAGTTTTGACATAAGGTAAGTCAAGTTACCCGAAACCTATCTATATTTCGTTTGTCCGAACCAGCTTATTGTCGCTGTATGATCAGCGCGTATTGACGATCACTTTACGTAAACAATACAAAGTTCATGTCACCGTGACTTTCACTTCCCCATCGTTGAAAAAGATTTGCCACACTATCATCAAACGCCTTAAAAGGAGAAGTTGTCGACCTGGGAGGTGATTTCAGAGTTTATTTGCCTGTATACACAGTGCGAATCTAAAAAATCGCACAATCTCTGAGTCGATAATAATCTACGTGGAAAATGACTATGACCTATTTTACATCAAACCTTTAAACAAAAACTCACTGTTATTGTAATAAGTTTAATTCATTCGGAGATACACAGTTCGATGACGTAGTGTTTTTTTTAAAAAACGTCATTTCCATAATCCTTGAATGATAATGAAAATAATATCACCTTTGATGATTAACATAAAGTCATAAATATCCACACTGTTTGACGACTGCCATAATCACAATCGTTCTGCTCGTCGTTATGATTATGATCATTTTGAATGATTATCATTATCATAATCGTCATGATAATCATTATTATTATCATTATAATTATAATAATCATCTTCGTCGTCCTCATCATTGTCAAGTCCCGCCGCCGCCTCCACAACCGTTACCGTTGTCGCGGTCATCATCATCATCATCACCATCATCATCATCATCATCATCATCATCATCATCATCATCATCATCATCATCATCATCATCATCATCATCATCATCCCTTTATCAGTGGAGATTATATCATGATAAGATCTTGCTATGAGGTTCAAATGAACCTTAATTGAATATTTTACTAACGTACAGTTCACCATAGCAAGTTAATTGAAACGACTGAATGAATGAATTATCAGCGAGGAAGTAAGCAGCCCAGATCTTGTTCTCGCTTAGTGTAGGGACATAAACATAGAAAGCAATTTACAACTAATAATAGCTCAAAATCACGTGACTATTCCACAGTTTCCCACTTGAACCTTTTCAAAATTCATTCAAATCAGTCCATGAGTCATACCGTATAGGATTGATTTTCTCTGGCAGGCTCATTTATACTACTTACATGTCATATGCAAGGCTTTCTCTGTAAAATCATCCCAAACGAGAGGTCAAAAGGTCGCCGTAAATAAAATGTATTGGCGTCAAACATTCCAATGTTGTCCCTATTGAAAGCGAACTTTTATGTAGCTTTCACGGACCGCTTGTTTGTCTGTCACACCTTTTGTGTGAAATTTCTGTAAGGCATATGGAACAATGTTTCGATGTCACTTCTCTTTGCCACGTTTTCCTGAGGACAATAAACCTTTTGTCAGGGCGAGGTCACCGATGAATAATTTTCATTCTTTTTAAATCGTTAAGCCCTACAGAATGAGGGGCAGGAGGTCTCGCAACATCACAGAAAGGCAAACACGATCATTTGTGAACAGGTTGGCGGAATATGGTCTCCGAAGAAGATTCCACACAAACAGGCATGGTAAAAGTATGTGTGCTACAGCGCCAGCGCCCTCATAGGCCAAACTAAATAACATGTAATCTTAGACGCTTCAAATCAAATAATAAATTCTACACAGCTGACATAATCAGAAGGTGATGTTACTTCTACTTTGATGTCAATTGAATCATCATGAAATGTCACGGTCTTACTCTTACACCGGACATGAATCTTTTAATTTGTTATTACGTCTTGCGTGCGAATCAGGAACGGGAATAAAAATTAACTTTGTTGACATTTCCTGTGAAGATTATGAAGCAATAAATTATAAGGCCTCAATCATCATCATCATCATCATCATCATCATCATCATCATCATCATCATCATCATCATCATCATCATCATCATCAGCAGCAGCAGCAGCAGCAGCATCATCATCATTATCATCATAGTCATCATCATCATCATCATCATCATCATCATCATCATCATCATCATCATTACCATCATCATCATCATCATCATCATCATCATCCATTTTGTCATCATTTTCAAAATAATCATGATAATCTTCATTTCATTAACATTATCACTATGATGACTATCGTCATCGTCATTGTCATTGCCGTTCATATCTGACTTGATTTCCCCAAAGTTTCAAAACACACAAATCGACAAATTTGCAAACCGCTGGATTTGCTGAATTTATGTCTATTTGTGTTATTAGTGGTTTATTTTTTCAAAATTTTCTTTTAAATGCTGAATAATTTTCACCCTTACACAATTGGAATAATTTGGAATAATTGGACGGTGAAATAATGTCGGTTTAATATGCAAATGTGAGCTCATCTGCTTTTCTTTTTGTTATACACTTGTTTTTAGTAATTTGTAATAAGCTTATTGCAACATTCAGCTATAGGGCACCTAACTCATTTGAGAAATTTGAACGACGTGAAGATCCAATTATCCCAAATTAGTTCCAATCGTGTTCCTTATATCTGACCCTTATTTTTCAAAGATCAAATTCGGTGATTTAAAATAAAAGTCAATTAGCGGAACTGCACAGTATGTACAGTACTGAATTTTCCAACTTTGGTTGCATAACGGACGATACTTCCGTCCAGTTGAGTCGCTGGCAATCAAACAAGCTACAAACTTTTTCTCAATTTTCCCTCGAGGATTTGATGTACTTCTCTCTTTAAAAATCAAGAATAATCGCCAGGAGTGTTTGTGCAAATCTCGATATCATATGAGCCCAAAACAAGAAACAGGCCAGCAAAGTATTGAATTTGCTTTGGAGTCAAAATATCTGTCCTCGGGGGGCATTTCTATCTTCATCACAAATTCGCTATCTTTTCTAAATTGATATGCTTTTGCTTCATGATCAGTTGTCGATCACCACAGCTATACTCTCACACCTAGCATATACATAATATGTAAATATCCTGGTGACGTAATGATGTACCACAAATTGTGTCATCGAAGCATTTATTGTTACACTTTAAAGCTCGAGTGAGTAGGAATCCGACAACTGATAATTATCAGTGTTTCAGTTGTTCACATAAAACAGAAAGAATGGAAAAAATTTGATTTCAAATTTAAGAGCCAGAATCTCTTACTTTTATGATTTTTTCACCATTTTTTCTTTTACAATCTATCATAATTTCTTGTTTTACTCTCCGAAGCACGTTGAGATATATATTCAGCTTGTCAATTCAGCCGGTACATGTACAGACTGCAGTGTTTTTGTTGACGAGTGGATTCTGGTCCCGACAAGAATTCAACTGTAAAAAATAACACGGCATTGTATATACACTTACGTTAGACGCTATGTTGACAAGCCAAACAGTGGACGTTTCAACATGCTTTAGGGAGTAGAACAAGAACTTGCAATCAATATACAAAATAAAAATAATGAAACTATCGGCAAAAGGTAGAGTTACTGGTCCTTTAAAGTCGACATTATAATGAAGACCATATAAATTACTATGCATTGTAACTCTGACGGAAGTTTTGTCTCGCAGCTCAACTCCTTGAAAAGTTTGATACGACTAAAGACAATATCAGACAGGACAGCGTGTATGAAATCATAAAATTACCATTTAATTTCCTGCTTAAAATAATAGCAAAATTCAAAAATGCGAACTGCTGTGGAGGAATGCATTGTATAAATGTACTGAAATATATATTTTATCAAGAAACTCATTCAAACTTAAAAATTACCAGAGTTCTATCTTATATCTCTACTAAGTTTTGTCACATACCTAACCCAATCAAAGACTACCGTTTTGTGCTCTTTTTGGATAATAAGGCACTTAAAGCTATGAAGACTCTAGAGTTTGGACAAAGACTAGCAAAGTGTCGGTGTTACCTATGAAAGACATCATTCATATTCCGTTGCGTTATCACGAGGTATTCATGCTGTTAATTGATTGGATAAAAAAATCAAAACGAAACTAAATCGTATTGTGATGTAAACATTGTCGAAAAATCGCTAGAGCAGGAATTTACCGAATTCCATCAGAGCAGGTGTGAATTTTTGATCGACGAATCTGGCTAGTTCTGTCATAATTGGAATCGAGTGTTGTGAACAAACACTAACCAAATTACTCTTGTTACAAAAGAACATTTGTCGACATAGGCATCACTCTGCTGTGTTAAGATAGATTCCTGCAGCTATAGTTGAGGAGAAAAATATCGGATTTCATGAGTATATAGCGTGGCCCCTCACAACCTTCAAATAGAAAACTGGACGTAGCATATAAATTTCAAAACATGTCTAATATTCGCTCAATATATCTTAAATCTATTCTGCTGATGACATGTAAATCAATGATAAACCAATTGTTATCCCCGGATAAAAATATGTACATACATAGTTATGTAATGACGATAATGAAAAGGTGAGATCATAATGATAATTACATTAAAATATATTCAAAATTATGAACAGCTTTCGCATAATCTTACATTTTGTTTATGTTCATTACTTTTTACAGAAATTCATGGTGACAGCATGTTCATAATATCAAAGACTTCAGTCTCGTAAATATAAATTCGTTGATACAGACATGCCATAGATCGGTAAATAGGATAAAAGATTTCCACGAAGATAAAAAATGGTATTGCCTGAAGCCATTACACGGGTTCATCATGAAACCAACAGACATTGGCCTGAGTAATGAAATATATTGCTCCGCACCATAGAGACAGGGATACGGTAACTCGCTGAAAAGTACATAGCATTCAGTTTATTATCATATACATATTGATTTGCCAGTGCAGTGGCCGGCCGCCGTGAACTCTGCACGGATGTGAAGGAATATTGACGTTTTCCAAGATCACTACAACAAACACAAAAATGAACAACAATGGATTTATAGTAACGCATTGTGAGCAATTCTTAAATTATCAAAATCGCAACAGCGTGTTTTACATTTCACAGTAGACTTGGTTCAAGTCGGTGAATTTAAAAAAAAATAAAATAATTTATAATAGTTCTCTTGTGTCTTTCCTATTTTGTACAAACCTATCCGGAATTTGGCAGCCCACGCCAGGTTTTCCCAGCGGGTTGAGTGCGTCGCGTTTGAGTCTGCGCAGTAGTGAGTTAGTTTCTGCCGGATTCAGGTGAAACTCCGCTGTATAGCGGTCACTCCACTCATCGCGTTCACCCCACTCATCGCGTCCACTCACGGGCGCGCGCGTTTCACATGAAGGCAGAATACAAATCATTGCGTTCACTCCACTCAAACATTAACAAATCACAGACTTGAACCAAGTCTAATTTCACAGACCTACGTGTTAAAATCCCATGGTATCCACATAAAGATGAAAGCTCTATAATAGTGTGACTTCTAATTCCGTTTTCGAATAAAACTAGGATAATAAACCAACCTTGTGGGTTTTACTGGACAAACAGCACCTTGACACAGAGATGATTTAAAGTAAAAGTGTTTCCGCAACCTTCTTTCATTTCGATAACTCAGCAATATTCGTTTGTTGTAAAACAAAAAACACGAGTTTAGATATAAAAGATATCTATACACCTAGTTCAGGAAGAATTAAAACAGTTTGCATAAAGTTAAATCTTTTTCTTTATCCCTTTCACCAGAATGGTTCAGCCCAAATCAATTGACATCGATGCTGATTGTGGACCTGGTTATTAGGAATTGAGGTGAATAAATTATTGCATAACTGTTGATAACAGTTATCACTATCTGAAGAGCCTGTGTAAGGCACAGTTAATCCTGTGTAGCTCATTTGCTTAAATACTGAAATGCCGTTCGCAGAAGTCTAGTTGAGCACAGAACTCTGGCCTAATTCTATCATAAATGCCCGAATATTTCACCTCATACTTACTGCAGCATATTTTAACACAGAAGTAATGTTATCAGAATGTGAATTGTGTAAATTAGAATTTGGGTTCCCCCTGCGTACAGTATTGGTTGCTCGCAAGACCACTTTCATTGTGTTCAAAGTGTAAACAGACTTTTGTTAGCCGATGCAAATGCATATTGAGTATATTTGGCAAAGCTGGTCTTCCATTAGTTCGTTACATTTGGATAAAAAATTACACCGGTCCAGCGTCGCAGTCGTATAATAGTAACATTTGTACTGGGTTGGTCCCTTTTAGTCTTCTGGATTTTGTGAGGCGTCCAAGTTAGCTATGCCAGCCTTGTGTTTACGCAAGTCCTTTCATTCATCGGAGACTAGACATCATAGGCTCGTTCCGCGATGTAACAGATGTCAACAGTGTCCCGACGGTGATCAAGTAAACAATGTTCACAGGTACCTGAACATTAAAGCCCGTTTGAAAGTCTATCGTGAAAGGTTGCCTGCGGACGGTAAATAGACCGGCTATTGTGACGTCACGCAATGTGCAATAGCCATAGCCGGCACAATGACCCAGACACTAAAGCATGCTTAACCTGTGCAATGGCATCTGTGTGAGAACGCAAGACGAACCGGGTGAAAGTAACTTCACACTGGCGTATAACATTTAAAATCCAGGCAACAAAAATACTGAAACTACTGGTAGAGTAACTAGTTCCCATGGATGTAGTTTTTGTCTCTTTGGAATAGTTTCTCTACAAGTCGTAATGCGCTGGAAAAACCCCATACAGTGTCTCGCCAGAAGCCCCGGTTGGAATACAAAGAACTAACAAATTATATTCAAAATTATATAACATAGGCTCAATAGCTACTGGCATTCATTCTTGTCAGACAGTCAGTTCTCAATAACACTGCTTACGGAAGTATTTATCAAAAAACTCTTCAACGGATGAGCGCATAAAAACTAAAGGTCAGAAGTTGGACGAAATTTTGATTTGTTTGAAAATAATGAGATGCGGGAATATTGTATCTATGGACATGTAACTATTGGAATGAATAGACAACTGTTGATCATTAAAATCCCCTTTCACAACAGCGGTTACAGAATAAGATGGTAGCACATCCCTATAGTTTTGAAAAGGGATGGGTAGACTTATGAATACAGAAGTTGGGTGAAAAGGTTACTTTTTATTTATATGACATCGCAGTCTCACAAAGCATTGGATTTGCTGTAAGGCTAAATGACGTGTATTTCAGCTAGAAACATGTCAAGGCTCAGAAGTGAAATGTTTTTTACACAGCTGGTGTTTTTTTCCAAAACTAGGACGCGATGCTGCGGGCGGCTAATAATAACTATACTGGTATCAGTATATAGAATACACTGCAACATTAGAGTGCATTTAAAATCATACAAATTTTGAACATATCATAGTTTTGATCAGTTTTTATGATTTTTTCTCGTCCTGGAAAGTCATTCGATTTTCCTATACGCAGCAACCCACCCAACGACAACGATATTAAGAAGGCTCTTATTTACTATGTCTCACTTCTTATTTTCATGTGTATGTAAAGAGATCATGATATATCAGCAGTGACTTTCCAAACAATGTGAAAATTACGCTAAAGGTTGTCAATTGGCCGAAGTACCAGCAACTGTGCAATGACTTGTAAATTGGTCACATACTCAGGTCATATAAAGGATATATTTGACCGGGCAATTCTGTTACCCTTGAAAGAAAATGACATGAGCATGGTTTATAGTCCTGTATTGTTATTTTTGCGAAAGGTTGCATAATGTCTCATCGTTGAGGAAAGCTGTTTACCATTGGCAATGGCCCGAGCATTAGTGATTTAGAATGGTGGGCAATAAATCGGTGGCTTGGATGGGGCTCACCGTGTAAGCAGACTCATAACCAAGTTACACAAAGGAGGATCATGAATGAATGAATGAATGAATGAATTAATTAATGAATAATGGACGAATGAATTGATCATTGACGTGCAAGAGATTGGGAAAAATTGATGACAAGGTAATGAAATCAACGTATCGTGTACAACGAACTCCATGGTAACCATCTACCTACACATAGTCCGTAGTCCTCATTGCAGTTGAATACCTTGTTTGATTTCAATGCTATAATCACATCATTGCAATCCTTGCCAACTATCTAAAAAAACCAACGAAGTGTCGCCACCACCGACAAAAATGAATTCTAATTGCACTGCTTTGCATATTTCAGGCACTTTCGTACAAGGCGACAGCATTTGGAAATTGCTCAGAGTATCAAGGTGAAATACTTGTATTAATTTTTGATATTGTACAGTAAAAGTTCGGATGACCGAGGCGAAGTTTCCCATACCTACTACGGATCAATTTTATTAATAAAGCACATGTCCTCCTGTAGACTGGTCGTTCACTTCTACGTCGTCGGGTGTCACTGCCGTGTTGTCCTCGATGCTGCTGGCTTCCGAACGCGTGGATCCCTTGTGTGGGGTGGCATACATCGCGTCTACGTCCTCCGCGTTGTTTAACTTGGTGGAGTCCTGCCTTTGTATGGAGCCGCCGTCGGTTTCGTCATCCATCCGGCTCTCGGCACCGCCTTGGAACTGGTTGTAGTCGATCCCGTCGTTCTGTCGGTTCACGGAGTCGGCCCCGTCGACCTCGTTCAAGGTGTAGCCATCCTGGCGATTGGGGTCCTTTTTCCGGCGCTCATCCTTCGACTTTTGGGCGAAAACGCAACAGCATACGAGCAGCGCCACTAAAAACAAGACTCCCAGTACACCAACGACAATTATCAACATATACTGGAAAGTGATGGCATTTTTAACTGGATCATCGTCTTCTGGGTTGAGGATTACTGCTGTCTTGTTGCTACTACCCATACTGTTGGTTCCTTCGCATATTATATCATTTATGTAGTCATCGGTGGAGACAGAGAGAAAAGTGAGAGTGGAATGAGAGGCGTCGGAGCTGACATTGAATCCGGTCAGGTCGTCTGTGATTGTCCGACCGTTGTAAAACCACCTGTAGGTGCAGTCGCTAGGTACCGCGGTAGCATTACAAACCAGCGTAGCCGGGTAATTCCTTTCGATGTACTGCCATGGGGGATAAATCTTTACTACAGGACTGAACGTCAGGTACAAATCCGAGAATGTCTGCGGACAGCCATGTGATTCAACCCATCCCGGGTGGTTAACAACACACGTGTAAGTCGCAAGGTTATCAATCGGCGACAGCACCCACTCGACGACTGATGTCACGACATTCTGGCCTTCGTCAACAACGGTTTGGTTCTGTTCTGGCATAAGACTGCCGTCCCTGAACCATTGCGCGACCGCCCCAGGATCGCCTCCGGTAACAACGCACGAGAGTCCGACCAGGGTCCCTTCTGTGTTCGCTGCCACGTTTGCACCGAACCGTAGATTGGTCGCAGTGCAAGTCACATCAGTTGGTGGATCGGGAGGACTCAAACTGACCGTCGCCGAAATTTGCAAGTTGTCTTCTGGAATATTACTCGGAGATTTCAAGAAACAGGTGTATATGCCAGCGTCATCGTTGCTGAAGTCAGTTATTCCCATGCTGTAATCTCCCGAATCGGCGTCCCCGTCAAAAGTGTAGCGTGGATAAACCGCCGTGTTTCGATTTTCGTCCGGTCCTATCGCTATTGGTGTTTGCGAGTCACCCAACGTTATAATCCAGAACACTTCATAATCGTCCTTGTCGGCAATGGTGCACGCCAGGGTAACATCGGCTCCTTCCTTTACCGCCGTATCGGCGGGACTCGCCTCTATCGTCGGTACGGCTTGGCCGGGTGACCAGCAGAACACCAAACAGTAACAGGCTACGAACGACCACTTGGCGATCATTGTTTCTCGTTCTATGCGTTCCCGTTAAACAGCAGACTACAATGGAAACGACAAAAATATAAAGACTTTTAGGTTTACAGTGCTCAAAGCAAATTCTCGTGAATTACCATTGCGATACCATTCCCCAAAACGCGATCGCTTTGGTAGACGTTTGAGCGATAACTGGGTGGGACACACAATTATTGAGTGAGAGTGTCAACAGAACAACATGGCGCCTTTGGCATTAAAAATGGTCAACATCCGGGTAAACGTGACCCGTGAAAGTGAACTGGCTGACAAAGCAAGCTCGTGTCCCAAAATTTTGCACTGTTAAGTTTTAAAATAGCGATAATTCACCCTATGACGTATAATTTTGAATACCTTCCTCAGGTAGTAATGGTCTTAAGTTCACCGTGACATGAATATTTTCGAATTAGGGCGTTGCCACTGCGCGTCGGTAAAGCCATGCTGCAAATCCTATACCCTGCATTGTTATACATACTGTGGCATGTTTTGTGTGTCTTTAAGAAAAGCTGCAGAGCATGCCGGTGCATGGTTTAGCCATGGATGTACATCCATGGTTTAGCACAATGGTCTGAATATGCTATGCAGTCAAAGTCAGCTGAAATGAAGACATTTCATAAACTATCACTATTACGGAAATCATAAGTGAGCTGCTGCATATCACACTTTTTCCCCCATCGGCTGTTCTTCAGCGTATGGCAGTCTCGTCAGTTCAAAGATTGGCATATGTCGTCTATGCATCTAAATATACACACGTCTTATTCAGTGATAAATGGACGTTAAACGAAATAAGACATAAATCAAGGTTTACCTGTGCGAGTGAAAGAATGTCCGAAGATCGGGGAACTCCGGATACACGAACTGCAAATAATGCCTGTCACAGCTGTAATGAATGAGAGACGGAGAAACAAGCAAGAAGTCGAAATTGTTAGGTCGACACTGTTGTTCTCGCCGTCTACAACACAGCATTCATATTCAAAGTGAACTCAAAGCGAACCAGTCAACGCCTTCTTTTAAAAGGCGACGGGGAAGTCAATAGGACCAGAAGACAACGGCGACTCGGGAGCGCAGTGACCACTTAATCTCGAAGCTTTTTTGCGAGGCACCCCGTGACAATAGCAGAGTCTCAAATAGCACCGTTGAAGTCGAATGGTTATTCATAAGAAAGAAAAGGGGAACATTGTTTGATGGCAAGTTGCGTAATAAATCACCTATTCAAACATCTCATGCTGCGTTGAACCTTTTTACGCGTACTGGGCGAAGTCTCGTTCAAGTTCTCATTGATCGCGAAACAGATGAATAGACAGTTAGCTAAACTTGAATTTTGCAGATCTTTAGAAAAGAAATATGTGAAAGCCACTTTCGCAACAATTGTAGAACTATGGATCGCTTCTGGATTACTTGTATTTTATGAGAAGTAAGGAATACGTACTATATTTTTCCATGTTTTATTTCAGTGTCTGGAAACGTAAAACAGTGGATAGGTTTGCGATTTTTATTTGAATAAAATCCAACCTCAGCAGTCCTAAAACCTTTCAAATCTTTCAGAGAATACTGTTGAAACATTTAGGCGCCAAATTCCACACATGTAAAGCGAGATTAAAGGAAAGTATTTCGCATCAGATTGATCACAAAAATTTCAAAAATCGAAATAATTTTCAAGGATTACAATAGATATAAAAATATTGTTTTCACACGAATTTGCTCATAATCCTGAACACAATTACTTCCTATACACCGTATAAGTTTACCTGTTTTCTCTCAATGTATGTATGTATGTATGTATGTATGTATGTATGTATGTATGTATGTATGTATGTCTGTCTGTCTGTCTGTCTGTCTGTCTGTCTGTCTGTCTGTCTGTCTGTCTGTATGTATGTATGTATGTATGTATGTATGTATGTATGATTGCATGAATGTATATATATATATGTATATATATATATATATATATATATATATATATATTCGTACAATATAATTTTATTTATGCTAGAAAGTATCGAGCAAATCTACTAGAAATTTTCTTAATACCTCCTACAGTTCGATGATGACGGAATACATGTCAAATGGGCAGAGCATGTCTATTTCACAATTATTCCTACCATTTATCATTAGTGTATTCTGCATCTCGTTAACGTTTGTATTGCTAATTGCCCTCTGATCGATATACAGTTTGTAAGAGTGAAAATGAACGTTTTCATATCGAACCGGTGAAGAGCATCATGTTCTTTTCGTGTCAAAGGGTGTATGTTTTATTAAAATGATTCAAGCGTGTTTTTAATTAGCGTAAACGCTGTCTAATTGAATTGTACTTTTCGTGGATGGAAGGCTGTATTATGGGAGTGTTCGTGTTTTGTTTGTTTGATCTGTGTGACTGGGCTGGGTGGGGTATGGAATCTCAAGGTTCGCTTTTAGTGTTTTACATAACGTTACTTCCTCGGTGTGCGGACAAAGAGCATGATTCGATGACGTGGCTATGACAGGATTAATCTCGCTTCAATAATTTACATAAATGCGTGGGATGGGTCAAACGGATCGCGTAGATCAGAGGAGGAACACCACATTACTTCAAGGTATGGGTGGTGGAATGTTAAGTGTTGGGATAAAAAATAATTTCACATACTTATTTTGAAAAGAAAAAAATGATACAAAAAGTATGAGTAGGGATGAATAATTTGTATCGTACTTGCTGGCTTGCTCGATTTTTCACGTAGTTCCAAAACAACTACAAACATTGGACTTTGATTTGAATATGGCAATTTGTGAAAATTACATGAGATGATAACGTACAGCTCTCTCTCCCAACTTGGGCCAAGCGTTCAGGAAAACACCCTGAATTACGTCATTTAAACAATCGAATGGTTCGAAGAGATGTTCGCTTCATGATTCTTGTCCGCTTGCGTACAGTTGATGAAGTTACCAACCGTGACGTTGAAGACACGCAACCAGAAAATTGTGTTAAAAATAAATACACAGGTTACAACATGTTTAGTCAGTGGTTAATATTAATTCAATCAATTTCCACATTCGATTGTAAACCTTGATTAGACGACTCATCAAGCTTAGTACAGGTACCATGAAGGATTTACTCGGTAAAGTATATGTGGCGATGATGGTTCGAAGATCAAATATGTCTCGATGGCAGATATTACAATACTCTCCCGATCTACTGCTTTTATGAACTCATTTTTGAGCTCATGGTATTATAAACATTCCACCGTCCTATTTTGTAAAAATAGATTTTTTTCTCTCCGTGGACTTAACCGGGGATGGCGGCCATTTTGTATTTCAATTATTTGTGAATATTGGGTAATTTGTTTCTCTAATACCAAGTTTTGCACCACGACCCCTGATTTTTTAGTCTTGATATACAGAGGGTATGCACCTCGAAAGTGAAAGACATTAACTTTGACTGAAACTTACCTCAAAGAAACTTTAAACCATTCTCTTAAAAATCGAGAATAAAAGACAGGGTTGCACCGTGCAAAGTTTGTTAACTCTAAAGAGAAAAGGACAATTTTCGAATTCGAATGTTCATGACGGGATTTAACCTTCAAGAATACCAAAAGCACATCAAATTTACACCAGAAAGACTTACAAAGCAGGACAGCAAAATGATGATACCGTATTCAATATGGCGTCAGATAATAATAATAATAATAATAATAATAATAATAATAATAATAATAATAAATATATATATATATATATATATATATATATATATATATATATATATATATATATATATATATATATATATATAAAAAATGTCTTGTGTGTCTGGGAGTAGTGTCATATTTCTATAATTTTCTCATTTGCTGTAAATTTACCTTCTTAAAAATCGCAAGGGCGTGAGATTATGTCCCGCATATCTTTCACAATTGGCGCGAAGATGCATTTTCACAATTCTTTGTTCTAATTGATAGTAGAGAGAGAAAGTGAGAAACACATAGAAACATTAATAGTATTTATAAATCAAATTTATTCACCAAAAAGTACTTATAAACGAATGTGCAATAGTAAAATATACACTTCTTGTTTAAATAGATATCTGCTTCCTTTGAGAATTTTAATAAATTTACTCTAAGTAATTTATTTTTGAGCGTCCCGAAAAATGCTACGATCGCCTCCTTACGAATTTTTTTGTTTTTCGGCTTCTATTTTTTTTACAAACGCGACTTTGCTGGCTATGTTGCCAAGGTAACTCACTTTGAAAGCAAAATGGAGCAACTACAGTTTTTATGTTTTTTTGTGAAAATCTAAAATACATTTTCTCCACGGAGGCAATATAGGGACATCCATAGCGATTACTTTGCATCTGAAATGTCCCTAAATTCTAGGCAATTTTCTTTACCTTATTCACAATTTCATTCTTGCGTGGATTGTGATGAACTCGACACGGTTTAAATTTTCCAAGGAGAAGTCTGAGCAAAAATCTAAGACTATCAGTTTTAAGGTGTATGCTTTCTTAACACTGTCGTCAGTATTACAAGAATTTGTGCGAGACGTTCCTATTTCCATTGGCCTTTGTAAATAACGTCAACTTTCTCTGCTTGTTTATTGGTGTTGCGACTTGCGGAAACATATATAATACAACCACCTGTTGAATCATCGTGTGGGGGCGCACTATCACGGGTAGGTAACAGCTCTGCCTCGTCTGACAATTCAAACGTGCAGAACAACATAAACATATGCCTTCGACACTGAGTTGTATGCGTGGCAAGAAGTTGAACAAACTGCTAAACGTCAGGCCGTAAAGTGGCATTGACAGAATGAGATAAGTTTGAGTGAGTTATCTCGCATCTTAATCGTATTTGGGTCGAGTCATAAGAATCACTGTACTGTTAGGACGGCGAATTGACGCAAGCACCGACAGAAAGTCATTACATCTCTGAAAAGTACTCATTATATCTATACATCAAGAGCTACCAATTGTGCTATTAAATGCAAGTACTTTAGTACATATGTTACGATTTACTATTGTACATATTAATAATGTCTTAAAGTTACCAAGATCTTGGAAAAAACGCCAACTACAGACATACACAAGACTATGTCAAACACACATAAAGAGTCACACACACATGATAGAAATAAACACAATATTACAAACGCCAGCATTTGCGCGGAATGTATCGTAAATAGGAAAATAAATCTTTCTCGAAAGTGATAGGTCTGTACTGATATTTGCATAGAACTTGTACTGTACTCACTAGATACTATCCGATGTTAATTGAACGGGTCAAACATGTCTTAAATGTAATAACACTAGCAAAAAATGCTGAATGTTTTGAGCATGCGTGGTTTGCAGCATCAAGAGAAACTCTCTGACGGAGGTTCTCCCTTTTGGTAGACATACAGTGTTTTTCCTTTTTGATTTCTGAACATTATGTCCGGTCCCTCTTCTCGGAACATTTTCATGTCCAGTCGGTCCAATTCAGTTTCCAAGATTACGGGAGCTTGGCCAAGCACCGTTCCGTTGGGCGTTTTCACTGTGACATTCGCATTCGGGAGATCCGTGGGATCTTTTTTCATTTTCCTGTAGTGCAAGTACACCAGAAGAGCAACGATGAAGAGAACGATGACGAGAATGGCTCCGACGGTAACGCCAACGATAGCGCCTGTAGACGCGCCGGTGCTTGACGCCTCAGCTCTGTTGACGCGAAGAAGGGCACTTGCATAAATCATACGGTTTGCATCAAAATGAACTTCGCAATAATACAGAGTGAAGTCATCGGAGTCCTTCGCTGTGAACCTGAGCGTTCTGTTCTGATTTTCAAATCTGTACCTGTCTGACGGAAATCTGATCGGGACTTCGTCAATCTTCCAAGAGAAGAGGCACCCGGTCCCGCCAATTGAAAGTATACAAGTAAACACGACTTCGTCCCCCGGAACGACGTCGCTGATCGTGGGAAGAATCTTTACAGTCGGTCGGACTGGTTGCGTAATTGGCGCGCCAACCCCGGTCGGAGTCGTACGGGGATCCAGAACACTTAACGGACCGACTGTACATGTTCGCCTGTCGGGTATTTCTGGACTCACAGCTGTGCATGTGAAGACTTTGCCGTCATCCCAATTGGTTAGGGTCCACTGATATTCATTCATGGCATGTGGATTAGGTGAATAATTTCCGTACACCGATACTCCATCTCTGTCCCAGGTCAACACGGCAGCTGGACGACCGCCTTTGGATTCGCATGTTACGGAGACGGTTTCGCCGACAAATCGCACTCCCCTCACTTGATCATCGTCGCATTTCGGGTAACCGTCATCCGGTGGTTTTAATTGCTCCAAAACAAGCTTGGCATATCTGGAGAGCTCTGTCGCCACCAGGCATCTATACACCCCTGCATCGGTGTCCTTAACATCAGCTATGCGGAGGTCGTACCGCCCAATGCTCGGGTTCCCGCTTATACTGTACCGCGCAGCTGTGTCGCTGTCTGTGGCAGGCTTTGCTGGACCGTATAGAAATTCCCGACCACTATCGAGGGTTATGATCCAGGCCACGATTCCCGAGTCTTGGTTATATCCAGATACTTGACATTTGAAGACAACCGTCTCTCCAGGTAAAATGGCGATATCGTCAGGTTGCTCAACAAAGGTAACGTCATTAGCCTGGCTGACACTTGACAGCGACAGTAACATCAACACCAGTCTCACGACCACCATTTTTTATATCTCACCAGGTTCTCAGACGATCTCACAGTACTCGTATTTCACAATCAATAACCAAGTGTCCAACATAAAAAGGCTAAGATCGTTCATAAAACGAAAACAACGCTGTAAGGAAAGAGAAAGTGTTCACCTCAGTTTCAGTCAGCCTCAAATCATGGCGGATCTGAGCAGGGCGTATTGTCAACGCGAGCTTCAATACAACGTAGAATTTGCATATGATAGACGATCAAGACGCTGAATATATTAAGAGGGTCACATCGACAATGGTATGAGGTCATCCATTGGGCGAGACCTCGGTATTCCTAAAAAGGAAAACTGGAACAAAGCGTACGAACAAAGCAAGGCTTGAGAAATGATAAAGACAATTGTACATTTTGACTCATAATGATCTATTATTGTAGTCCAGGCCTGCTTCATACAGACAAATTGAGGTGTTTTCTCTTTTTAATTTTCTACACTTCCAAATTTGACAGCCTCATGATGATGACGATTGCCAAGGTTAGGCAACTATATTTATGCAAGCCTTGAATGGTCAAGTCTCTCATTGAATTGGGACCTAATCAACACAGATACACCGCTAGCCATCATTAAATGTTGACTAAGGTTGCGTTAACCAATACATTTTTTTCAAAACAATATTTCTTATTAACGATGACATGAAAACCCCCTTATACTCTATATTTTCAAAATCAGAGTATCTGAAGTGTGGTGTAGTAACAATAGTTCACTCGCGGATGAACGGGGTACGTAGTTTTGATGGAAAACCTTAATTTTGGTATTAATTAGAAAAATTATATTAAGCCAAAAACTTGATACCTTTTTAGAATATGATATGATATTTCATTTGAAGCAGGGTATCTGTAGAAAACAACCCAAACTTTGTGTTGCATTATCTATTTTCATTCTTAAATAAACTGATCCTAGACATGAAAGCCATAGTTCACACTCAGGCTCATTACTAAGGTTGAACCTTCGACATCTGCATAACCTTGAAACTATGTTTTCCGTGACTGATCTCACAACATAATATTTACATCATAATTGCTCCCAGGATGCATCGCTCTCTTCCGCGTCGTGCCATCTTGCTCGGAGTTTTTGAATGTGATTTCCCCCAGACTGTATGGGCTGCTGGATGAGTCCCGCAGTGCATTCTGGGTAACAGAGACTATGTCGATGTATGTATCTATATACATTTGGTTGGTTTTTTTTGTCAGTGTCAATAATTAGGTAACGATGATGAATGTAATGTCCAGAAGAGATCAGTGTAGGGATAATCTCAGACTAGAGTGACCAGTTGAAAGTAGCAGTGCTGCCTTAATTATTAACTGTATTAACCAATTCGACTTGTGGAGAGAAACGAGACCAGGGGTGTCACGATGCAAAACGTTTTCTAGCTTTAATGTCCGGCTTTTCACGGAAATGACTATTTTACTTATACCTCACTTTCAGCATCATGGAAAGTGATTTTAACCGTCTTGTTATTGGACAGACACATCCATCTATGAAGATTATTTGACTGATCAGTGACTATCGTTGACTTGGTCATCATGTTATCACCCACTTGGGCCCCATGATGTAATGAAGTATTCAGTCACGTAATATGTTTGATGTGTACACACGCGTACCTGTTCTAAATTATGTAATTATATGTATATAAATAAATAAAAAATAAAAAGTAAATTCATTAAATGATTAATGGAAAACAATAAATCAGGTGTCATTACATTAATTTAATTACTTCATCCTACCAACTTATTAATTAGTTAATTTTTTTCTTTTAATATTTAATGATTTAAATCAAGTACTGACGCGGAAGTTGATTATCCGTTGATTAATTAATTATTAAGTTACATAAGTTAATCATGGTCCTATTCAAAGTAATGGTTTCCTTCGTGTCAGCGTTTCATTAATTCATAGTTTCTTTCTGTCAATTCTGAGGTCCGTAAGGTCGATTTTATTGTTCCTCAGACCATTCCGTTCATTCTCTCAAATCATTATAGCACAGTGGAACCGCGTGGCTAGCTTTCACAGGCGTTTTGATTTACGCATGCGTAGCTTATAAGATCATATAGGAGACTTGAAGAGTCAGATAGCGAAGAATATTCAATATTTCGAAACGCCATGCTGTTCCGACAGGAAATATATACTTAATCCCAGGTATTAACCATGCCCATGAACTCCATGCATACGTTTCTCTGCATAGCCAGACATTTACGATATTTTGAATTGGAAGTCTTCGCACACAATACAACTTTTGACCAAATTTTTTTAAACAAAAGAGCGCGAAATTTTCAATTTTTCTCAAAACCAATCAACTCTGTACCAATCCATGTTGACTCCATTATTCATTGTATTTCTAGAAAATTAAAGTTTCATGGCTAAGCGGTAGACGATTGAGCCCAACTTTATGAGTTACTATTGCGACTGCGACTGTGTTCCTCAGGCTCTCAAATGGTCGCAGAGCAGTTTTATCCTAGGACAAAACTAAAGTTGCGTCGCAACAGGTAATCGGTGTTATACTCGTAACATACGTACAACATTCGTAAGTAATCAGAACTGAAGCCAACCCACACCCCTCCCCATACAGACGTCACGTGATGCATGCATCATGCAATAAACACACATCAGAAAAGAGAAAAAATCACTTCAAATTCTTAGACTTATCAAACTTTGAGAGTTTCCATAACTCTCAAAAATTAACATTCATTGTTCGAAAACATGGCGTGCTTCACAAGATATAATTATTCTTCAAGACCTATATACGCTGTATGTAACAGGGATGATGGGATATGTGGACTCCATAAACGCCGTACGGTACGTTTTTAAGCCTTTAAAAAATAGATGACAGAATTCAGGTGATACTTAAAGGACCCATTATTTATTTATTTATTTATTTATTTATTTATTTATTTATTTATTTATTTATTTATTTATTTATTTATTTATTTAATTATATCTTGTTATTTTTGTTGATTAAATCCTTTGTTTTACTTGTTTGAATGAATGGATGAATGAATGACTGACTGAACGAACGAATGAAAGCAACTTCTTCTAATCGATCTAAGTGAACGGATTCAATTCGAGTTAAAAACGTAAGACATCGCTCACAGTATGCAATGCCTTGAAAAAAGCAAAAGAAACACTCACAAAAAAAATACACAAAGTAAGTGTAGAATGATTATCTACAACGACTGATGAGCGTGTTATCGAGAAAAATAAGAATAATCAGTGAGTACTTAACTGAAAATTAAGAAAAATATTAATCAAAAGAAGTTGTCGAACAATAAGCATGATGAAATTTAGTAGGTCTTGCATAGATATCCCGCCCTCGTTATTTGCTATGGTTCCCTTATGTCTGTTTGTTACAGCAAGTCAGGTCCGGTCAGGTGTCCATGTTGGTTTTTCTTGTTCTTGAATGTCTCTCAAATGATTTATATGAGATGTCAAAAGGTTGAAGGTAGCCCAGACGCTAATTTATATTCTGTTTACATTTCTATGTCGTCCAGACACTTCTCGTAATGCTTTCACAATAGAAAGCACAGTCCCTACTTACTCTAGTTGAAACAGTATCAGCCGCAGAGGCGGTACGGCACGTCACCAGCTAAAATGCAACCGAAGCGTGAATCGTCATTATCTAAAAGTTTGATGTATTTTCTAATATTTTTATGTCTATAAAAGTAAGTAATTTCCAGGGATCATGTAAAGCGCAATACCTAGGGTTCAACTGGTCAAAACAACCTGCATGTATGATTTCAAATATCAATTCTCGATATCTAAATTAAACTGCAGTCTCGGACTGAACTACTCACTTATTAGTATCAGCAAGAACCAACAAAGGGTTACAAACGCGTGGCGTATGTTTAAAATGTTCAGTGATCTTATATGGATGATTATCCGTGTTTATTACATTCTGAAACTTGTGAGATTGTCCGCTCACTGGTTGGAAATCGCAGAATTTTGAGAATAGGTGGTGATTTGCACACACAGACACAGACACACACAGACACGGAGACAATCACGTGATCTGCATTATACACAGGTAAATATCCATAAAATCTAAAACAGTGGGATCACTTGTTCAGTGCATGGTGTCACTGAATTGAACTCCACCAAGAGGGCTAAATTCAAAACAAGTCTCTATCGGTATCGCATAAAAAAACATGGCGTCTTCTCCAGGTTTCAGAAGCCAATTTTGTTAAATTATGACAGGTAAACTTCAATCACAGCACAAACTAATATCATTCTCTATTGGCTTTACACTTAATGTTTAAGCTTGTCCAAATAAGCACCAAGTTAAGTGTTGTGAATACTGAATCGTGCGTAGTGAGAACGGTAACTAGTCGTGCTCGGCCTCAACCCGATTCCCTAATAGAATGTTATGGAACTTGAAGAGCAAAACTCCGACTACAGGAGAGTCGTTTGAACATCCCTCACGAGCCAAATTGGTATAACAGGTCGTTGGATGGTCCATGTTAAGACTTCTAACAGATTTTTGAAAAAGCAAACATTTCAAAACAAAATCTGAGTCGTGATTGGGTATCACTTGTATGTGCCGCAGTTACCATGGCGCAACCGTGGTCATAGTTAGCGCGACCTCATACGGTGCATCGAAAAAGAGCTCAATACGCTGACCCTCAACGGATTGAATTGAGTTGATCATGCACGTGTTCAATTAACTAGAGTCGCCTGCTTAACGCTTACGGTGGATTTTAAACTTTCCATTACGAACGAACCTTATATTCATAAAATATAACTCCACAACGGCTAAGAATAGAGATGCAAAAATGAGCAAGAATGACGTTATCAAAATATCTCGTACGCGAGATAGGAACATGTCCAGTATATACCTCAAGAAGCCAGTGAGACCGTCAGAGTATAGAGTTTCGCCCGAACAGGTTACTCGACTTTCTATTTCTATAGCTTCCCGTTCGCGCGGGATTTTGATGACTATGTGAGAATTCGTGTGTTCGTCAAGCTGAAACACGTCATTTCCAACCGGAGGATTATCTTCTACCTTGATTGTCTGGTCCTTAGACGCAGCCGCCTTTCCGAGAATTGTCACCTCGCACGTGACGCGCTTGTTGTCGTCTGCGCGGGAGATCTGTGTGATGTGAATCACGGAGGCGTGCCTCTCGAAAATGAATCGATCCTCGTACGATGACTGATCGATCGGAAGTCCATGGAAGTACCATTTGTAGCTTGGCAACAAGCCCTTTCCTTGAGGTGATGTTTGGTCAACCTTGCAGTAAAAGGAAGCAATAGAATTTGTATGTGATGGAGTTGGTCCAATCGGTAACAGATCTATTACAAGGTTAAAATTTCTAGCGTGTTCCACGTTAACACTGAGAGTGACAAAATCCTCTCTTTTTCCAAGGTCATTTTCAGCCTCGCATGAAACCACCGCGTTAGAATCCTCAGCAGCAATTCCAGATATATGAAGTATCCTGCCTTTATTGCGTAAAAACATTCCTGGAGTTTCGGCAGAAACTTCCATGGAGTTGATCTTCCACTTGTATGACGTAACAGGCGGGCTGGAGTCGGACAAGCATTCGAAATCCGCCTCGCTGCCGATTTCAAGGTCAGGCTGTATTTGCCGAAGTTTTACGGACGGCGGATAAAGGACTTCGAAGGGACCTAGGGAGCAAGATGGAGAATCCGAAATAGGAATTTTCAGACCTGGGTTCTGTGAATAGCACGTGAAGGAGCGACCTTTGTCCTCCTTCGTCGGTCTCCATGTGTATCGATTGTACACGTGGTATTCATCATCGTAATTGTACTCTTGTAATATGTTGTTGGTTCCTGCACTTACCGCCGACCACGTTAATCTCGCTTTTCCATGGGATCTCAATAATTTACATAACAACACAACATTGACATCCATGGTGACGAAACTAACATTCCGTGGGATCATTGAACACTCTGGAGTTTGGTTTTTCTCGACATATTTTAGGACCACAGCTTCCGACTGGACTTTTGTCTCGTTAGTTCGCTCGTCCACAACAGTGCATCTGTACTCGCCGGCGTAGTCCTCCTGAAAATCTGTGATTTTTAAGTCGAACGAACCTGGACTTTCGCCGTGTATGCTGTGGCTATCAGTGGCCAGTACTATGCCTCTTTCTAGGATATAATTGAAGCTAACGCCTTGTCTGTCTTTGGTCCACACCACAGCAAAGTCCGCCTTCAAGTCCTCCACGCTACATCTTAAAATTACATCCTCTCCTCGTGCGATGACGTGTCTATCCACGTCGACGCGGGGTTTCGCTTTACGGTCCACAAGAATCCCAACGAAAAGTTTGACGAGTGGAAGGCAGGCGATGATAAATATCAACAGCTTGTGCATCGCCGCTGGTGTTCCGACGGAAATCCTGACACATAACGGTGAGCGACTCATCCGAACGGCACCGCAGGATTTCTTATCAACAAAGTCGCCAAAAACTAGTTCTCTGGCGGTCCGCTGACCCAGGGAGTGACATTGTCAATGAAAGTCTGTTGACAAATGGTGTTGTCGCTATTGCGCAGGTCCACTTCGAATCGAAAACTCGGACAATTCAGGTCATACGTAGGTAATTTCAACACGTGATACGGTACCAGTATCTTGCAAACAGCGATGATTTCGAAAGGCACATCAGCGACGCTTTTCTTGATAAAACCGCCTTCTTCCGCATTTCAAGCGTTTTAGGAATCATGGAGGTAATGTAGGATACACAGCGTTGTCATCACGTGGCTGTGAGTAGAACGCACTGATCTTTCGATGAGAGCTCAGCCACGGTTCCTAGGACCGTGTTTTAGCGTGGAACCATGCTCTCTGACCTTGAAAACATCGCCGGGTAGTAGAAACAACTCGTAAAATAAACTCGCCGAGATCGCCTAGCTAGAGCTCATAACAGATGAGCAAACAACCAACGATTAGAAATCGTAAATGATGGACCGGTGAAGGCGCAGGTCCAGCAGCGACAGCCCTTCCATTGTCAACAAATCAACACCAGGCTCATGATGAACAGGCACCCGGACCTATACAGGGGTAGTTTCTCTTTTGGATCACAGCCCCTTGTGGATTGATCTAAGTCAGATATTCGCCGAATGTCATTCAAACCGATGACGCAACAAAATGAGTAACCGACAATCACTATAAATAGATTATGTAAGGATAGTAAAAGACCGAAAGAATTGGCGTTCCGCGCACCATGTATTCATATTCAGATTTGGCGTCGAATACCCCTTCTCCTGGTTCCGATCATGGAAACCTGAAACTCTGTTTATTACAATATTGAAGTTCTGGTTACTTATTAATTTTCCCCAACTAACCTTACTACAAGCTAGAGAATGGGTCAACGCATGCAAGTGATAATTATTGAAAAAGCCAATCAACAGGTGGTTGCCGAATCACACCTGCACAACTCGCACAATAAACAAGACTCAGCTCAATCATAGGCAATGGAGAAGTGACGGCGCTGTAAACAAACGGCGCGTTACCATAGAGATAACTCTGGGGCGCTCGAATTAGCAAGTCAATATTGACAGGTAAAATCCAATATTCATGATTAATCAAATAATTGGCATGTGTCCACGCTCGAACGTAATCGACCGCGATGGGTGTTCATGATCGTGGCAAATATGCAACGGAAGAGCTGAGGTACCACCATGCACCATGGCGATTTTACTGATACAAGGGTGATTATTTTAAAAGGCGGCTCACATGACCTAATACACAGTTGAGCTTCAGGGTTCGAAAGTTCACACAATGTCAAAGGTTAAACGTTGATAATAGGGTATAGGTCATAAATACGTCGTTTGCAGCAACGATTTATTACGTTAGTCTTTTACCAACTGCTTACTACGTTACCATTGCGCTGTCCCTTTGAGTCCAACATTCCACTTCGTACACAGAGTGACCACGCACCATTCACTTGGTTTGTTGGCCAATAAAGTGACCACCGGACTAGGCAATTAGAGATACGTTTTTGCCTTGAATTGCGACCGCATATTTAACATGTAAATCATCTTTATGGAAACAAACATACACCTATTTCGTTGGTCTTTGATAAAATCTATCATAAAAATTAATTGAATAAGGACTATAAAAAAAATAATAATTAATATAAGTATTATATAGAAATAAGAACGCGAATAATAATAGGTTCAATTTCCATGAAAATTTCACCATAAGTGTATTTTGGGTCAAAAAGACCAAATATGATATCAATTTCACTGCTCCATGTTTCCATGGTAACCATTTTAGGGGTTGAAAATTCCAGTTTTTCTAATATCCCATGAAAAGTTACTTTGATTGTTATGAAAATTATCTAGTGGGGGAGTCGGGTCAGACAACACAAAAAAAACAGACTTATTTTAATGTTTCGAGTTGCCATGGTAACCAGTTTGGGATTGAAAATGTTACTTTTTCCCTAATTCCTATTAAAGAGCTATTAATTGATGTAAAAAATTGATAATAAGGGGTTTTCTGGTTAGCACACCAAAACAATCACACTCATTTTAATGTGAGATGTTTCCATGGCAACCATTCAGGAGTAACAACACCTTTTTTTCAGAAGTCCCACAGCTTCGATGAACTGTTTTTAGATTTCTATATAATACTTATAGCCCCTAAACTTGTAATAATAATAATAATAATAATAATAATAATAATAATAATAATAGAAGTAGCAGTAGTATAGGTGCAATTTGTTTAAAGTTTGTTGTTGTTTATGTAGTTGTGAATGGTGCTGATGACTAATATGATAATGATATCGTAGATGATAATGATAATGTTTAAACTGATAATATACGACTGTTGTTTCACAGAAGGTTGATGAAGTCAATGAAAAAACGAAATCCAAAGTCTGTAAGATTGCTGTAAACAATGCGATAATTTTCGAAAGGTTTTCAGAAAAATGAGGATTGACTCAACAGTGTAATTTCAATATTCCATCAATTAAATCATGAAAATAGCACAGTCTCTTGCAGTGCAAGCCTAACACCCATGTTACACAGTTTTATATATATATATATATATATATATATATATATATATATATATATATATATATATATATATATATATATAAATAAATAAACACACTATTTGAAAATGTTGATATTTTGTTCACTTATGCAGCTAACATACCAAGAAAAAATACGTGCGTTTAAGGTGTCTGTCTTACTGTCTTTCTGTTTGTTGTATGTCTGTCTGTCTGTCTGTCTGCATATCTGTCTGTCTGTCCGTGTCTGTCTGCCCATCGATGGGTAGTTAGGTAGATAGGTAGATAGGTATACAGGTATACGTGCATGCACGCATCATTCATTCATTGTGCAATGGAGGGAGGGAGGGAGGGAGGGACGAATGGGTGTATAGATGGATGGATAGATGGGTGGATGGGTGGGTGGGTGGAGGGTTGGATGGATGGATGGATAAAAATATCTCTGTAACACGTGTATTTACGTATATATACTGGTCGGTATGGGTGTGCGTAGATACATCAAAGTAAACAACAAACATGATAATTGTAGACTTTAATCATTTTATAAAGCAATGATAACAAAAGATAACAAAAGTCAATTGTAAAATTATACTATACATGATTTGATATTCCTCTGACATCATGGTTGATAAATAAAGTGCTTTTGGCAATGTTGACGGACATTTGCAAAAACAAAAGTCAAATCGACAAAAAATATAAATATGAAGTCTTGATTGCTTTGTCAACGATGGGCCAATAGCTTGCATATCGAAAGTACAAAATAAATGCCTCTTCGCTAAGTAGTCCTAGACACACTCAAATACAAACAATAAAGCAAGACTTATTTTAAACTGTAAGAATCTAGAAAACTAATATGAAAGTTTCTAAAGTTATGTAAGAGTACATATTTTTCCGAGAGAGAGAGAGAGAGGGAGAGAGAGAGAGGGGGGGGGGCAGAGCTGAATAACTATGCATACTTAAGATAGCAAACATAAGAAATATAATAAGTGTAAGCGAGCTCGATAATATAATTGTGTACGTTTTTCATTATCTTTGCATAAAAGCGAGATTTGACATTTTGATATTAACTTTTGGTCACAGTGGCACCTGAAGAACACCCACTGTTAGTCTAAGGGTACCTTTAATTGTGAATAAATGTGTAAATGTCCCATAAGAAAATAGCACTGAAGATTAGCATGGGTCCGGTTTCTTCAGTTTTGCCCACCAGTAAACTTTACATTCATTATTCTATACTCTTTCAGACGCCTAGTTAACCAACGAAATGACAAA
>LD349371.1:245981-257431 GCA_001465055.1 Ptychodera flava | reverse complement strand
GAGAGAGAGAGAGAGAGAGAGAGAGAGAGAGAGTTATATGACTATGCATACTTAAGATAGCAAACGTAAGAAATATAATAAGTGTAAACTCGCGTCAATATAATTATGTGCGTTTTTCATTATCTTTGAATAAAAGCGAGATAATGAGGCGATTTGATATTAACTTGGTCACGGTGGCACCTGAAGAACACCCACTAACACGATTGGATTTAATTTAGGATAATTGGATAGTGAAGTAATGTCGGTTTCATCTACAAATGTAAGCTCCTCTGCTTCTCGTTTTCAGTTACACACTTGTTTTTATGAGTAATTTGTAATATTGCAACATTCCCTGAGGTTTAGGGCATCTAACACTTTTGAGAAATTTGGAAAAATATAAAGATCCAATTATCCAAAATTAGTTCAAATCTTGTTCACTGTTAGTCTACGGCTACTTACAACTGTGAATAAATGTAAAAATTTCCCACAATAAAATGGCACTGCACATTAGCAATGGTCCGGTTTCTTCAGTTTTGTCCACGTGACTGCTACACATTCATTATTCTACACTCTCTAAGACTACTTAACCCACGAAATGACAAATGAACAAGAAAATATCAAGAAGCTAATCTTGCAAGTCTTGACGGTGTTTTTGTAAATTTAGCAGCCGTCGGTTCAATAACCGTGAATATTTGTGTTGTGATTGTCTGTTATGTTTAAAATGTGACGACAACCACTTGAGACGGAGTTGTAAATGAGCTATTGTCCGCCAGCAGACATCGGCTCGCTTTCTGTATAATGTTCCATTATGATGAAGCTAATGTTTATCAACAAAGGAAATTTTAGTATCATTTAAATACAATTCCATTACTTTGTGGCTAAGCTGTATTCGAATTGTTCGATCCTTTTAGCGACGCCTACTTTTTCCTTCCTAACGTTCAGTTTTTGGTATTCGTGTTCCGGTTCCAGGGTCGATTTGTTGATGTCGGTGTACGGTCTTACCGCGGCCGACTGTGTAGATCTGTTGCTCCTCTGGAACCGCGGGTCTGAAATTGGCTGAAGGTAGCCCATCGAGTCTGTGTCGCCGTATGTAACGTTTAAGTGTTGCTCACCATGACCATGCTCACTGTTCAGGTTGTTCGCCTCCACTCGGAGGCCCGTATCAGTGCCCCCGTAGGTCTCGGCCCTCGATTCTTTCGTTTTTTTCGTGCACCTTCGCAATAGTTTCTTTTTCCACAAGAAGCACACAATCAAGAGAACGGTCAGAGCACCTGCAATTAGGCCGGCAATAAACGAAATACTTATGATAACCTCTTTGTTTATGTGTTCCTCTTCTACTCTCTGAATGTGAGACAGAACGTTTGGATCTATTCGAAGCACGGCCGTGCTGTTTTCCGTCGCCAAACCGTTGGAAGCTTCACAAGTCACCATCGCTAAGTTGTCGTCTCCAGTCATTTTCCGCACGACCAAGACTGCGTCGTCATTCAAGAGAGTGAATTTGAGCGAGCCGCGAACGAGCTCCCCGTTGTAGTACCACGTATGTCGTCTGCTCGACAAAAGCGACTGTGAGTCGCAGGTAAAGATTGCCATTGTGTTCGGGCCATTGTCCAATGTTGAAAAGTCTGTAAGAACACTTATTGGTGCGGACACGCGTAGGGTCAATGTTTTCTCGTCTGTTCCGTGCGGGTTTCTGACCAAGCACTTCACCTCAGCTTTCTCGTCCTCAAATGACACATTTTCTATCGTCAAAATACTGTTGCCATTGGGCCCTCCCCTGACTCGAAATCTGTCGAATCCTCGAACCGTTGGGGCAGGTACGTAAACTCCGTTGTATGTCCAACTGTATTCGAAGACCGGTGGGTTTGCATCGGCGGCGCACGAAAAGGACACGGTTCCACCTATCTCGACATACTCCTTTTCGGCAGATATGAAGATAACAGGCGGATATTCCACATGAAAGGGGCCGATTGTACAGTCCAGGTTGAAAGGCAGCGCTGCATGATTGGCGATGCACGTGAAAACCATGTGCCTGTCATGTCGTTTAGCGACCCATGTTGCGGTGATTTGCGTCAGATATTCCCCTCTTTCTATATCGGTGTCCGGTATATTGTCGTTGCTATCGCGCCATGTCAATTTCACTGGCGGGCTACCGGTCTCCAGTTGACATTTGATCACGTATTCGTCGCCGGCCTGTACCGATGTATGCAGTGGGTCGATTGCCGGTTCAATAGAACAGAATGGCTGTCCACTTGGCAGCACAGCTATGTCGAGTGAGGCCCGGCGGGAACTGGCTAAAAACACGCCGTTCGTATTCCGTACTTGGCACTGGTATACTCCCTCATCGTTATAACTTACATTGGAAATAATAAAGTTATACTGGCCGATTGAGCTGTCAACTTGAACTCTAAATTTCTCCTGGTTTTGTGTGATGATATCATAGTTTTCACTGACCACAATCAAATCTTTCGTCCACGATACAATCATTGACGGCAGAAGTCCCAAAATCCGACACTGTAACACAACACTTTGTCCGATCGTAGGCGTTACGTCGTTCGGTTCTTCGACAAAATTGCCGCGGCTCGGCTCGAAGCCCACGGCGACAGTTACGATGACAGCCCAGACGAAACTTGCGAGCGACATGGCAGATTGTACGCATTCACGAACCTCTCACGTTCATCAGCCCGTTGACTCGAACTGCAGAGGAATGTTGTGACTAGGTTGGTCTTTGTACAAACATCCGGGACCTTCACCTGTTGCCAAACCTAGCGACATCAGACCAATAGCTCGTAAGTGGATTTAGGGGCGTTCTATAAGTGTTATTGCCACAATTGTACTCAACTTTAAAAAAGTTCACAAAACCGTAAATATATATTATTAAGCCCGACGACATATCTGCCATCGTGTGATTTTATTCCATGTATTCAGGAATTTTTTTTCTTTTGACTCGGGGAATGCGAGGGAGTTTCTGCTAAGGTATCACTGTAACTTTCGCAGAAAGATAGAGCATAGACAGTATCCTTCCGCTCTATTATCGAAAGACAAGAAAATTTTCAATTTGAAAAAAAAACGGGCGAGAAAATATTCTTTTTGAAAGTGAACTGGTTTTTAGGTTTTGAACTTCTTTAAATTACTTCCATGTTTTATGAAAACTCCTTTATATTCGTGTTATCGATCCACATGGCGAGTTACAAAGGCATTACTTTTTCGCAGACCATAATGCCTTGTTATCTTCTGAATGAACCAACAGATGACCGATGACGAACTGCATGATCTAGCCTATGACAAACGCGATCTGTGTATTCAATAATAAAAAATTCTTTAAAATGGTCAGAGCTTCGGTCGACATGAGGGCTGTATGGTTCAACGGTAGACGAATAAAATGAACACTTTCACGCGTAGAAACATCCAGTTGAGGCGACGTATTGCAAAGTTCCGCTTCACTGAAAGATTGACGAAGAGGAGTTACATCTAGGTCAGACAAACCGACTCTAAAGTTCATGCCGAGTGCCAATACGGCTGTCCGTCCTTTTCTGGAATTCTCCAATGCCTCTGAGCAATATCTACACTTTCATTATTCTGCTTCACCCAACAGTTTCCGTGGGTGAGGGTACAATTGCTCCTCAACATTTGAAAAGGAGACATCGTAAGTTTACTCATGACTCATCGTTGCCTGGCTCAAGGGAAAGTGTCCATGCAAATGAGGTGCCTGCGCATGATCAATGATGCGAACTGTCTGACAGTTCACTCCGTAAGAGGCGCTAACAAAACACCCCTGCCGCTGGGTATGAAGCATTACTTCAGATAAATCGCACTGCAGCTGTAACACATTTATTTAGTTGATAATGAGTCGCATGTCACTATGTTGAAAAATTGCCACATTAATTATACGTGGAAACCTATCAATAAGGCCATTTTCACTATTATTTGAAGTGTATGCAATTAAACAAGTTTAAAAGGCAGAGCGGCCATGTTTTAAGTGAAAAGACACTAATTTGTCACAATCTGAACTTTTATGCTAATAACGAGAAGATGTCAATAATCCTGTCTATCGATACGAAAATATCGATCTTATGGTTATTCTGAATACAGTAAATTGGTTCCATTCAATCACGGATAACAATAGATGAACACAGTGGTGAAGAGAGGTAAACAGACATCCATGTGATATCATTGGATCTCATTCGAAATTGGCTTTACTTCCTACTTGACTATTTGAAGAGCAAATTATAAGTTACTTGCCGTTGCATATATGTGTATTTTACATTAAACTCTCCTTGTTGACCATTTATAATTCATGCGCTGATATTTTAAGCACAACTCATCATTTTTCCAATGTGAAAGGTTTAGGGACTTCATTTTGCATTTCAGCTTGCCATCTTGGTGCCGTAATACAGAGAGCAGTCAGCATCTCTGTATGGCCTCATTGCACTCCATGTATTGCTGCGCTTACAGAATGTCACTGCAGGCGACCATAAACAAAAGCTTGGTCAACTAATTAAGATGGTTAATTGCCACCGTTTATACCCATCTAAGCTGACAATTTGACGTTTTATGTGAGTTACGACCCCCTGCGGTGGTATCGTCTGTACCGATCACAGGCAACTTTATTGTACAGAAACGGTCTCTCCACAGTTTTTATGGGGTGACCGTGATTACTAGGCTTAAGGTCGAGCACGGTCTGTGTGTGATGGAAGAGCTTTAAAATTACAACAAACAGTATGATGCCTGTCTTCAGAGAAAGTGAGAATAAAGACCCATAATTTATACAATAGTTTGCTGGTCTACTTATTCTGTTGTCTCATCAGGAAGACTTCTGATTTTTTTAGAGAAAATTGATTTTGCCTCCATCATCTTGTCAGCACAGTGTATAGCGACCGTTTTGAATGTCAAAATCTACAAATTTTATGTAATATTTATCAATCCAAACTTTACTCCTTGACTCCTCATTTTTATTTTTATTTTTGAAAAGAATTATTTTAAATTTTCCCTGAGAAAAGCTTAAGGGAAAGTTTAAAAAATTCGGTTCCGAAGTTGGTATTATCTGAAGGAAATATGCACCTTGAACTTGAAGGACAATCGTCTGATACTCTTCTCGAGTAAACTTCCAAACATTTCAAACTCAAGAATAAAATCGAGGTCACTGTGCACGTTTTGGAACCATGGAAACAAATATAAATATCCCTAAATTTACCGATACTTGAAATTCAAAATGACTGCCATCCCTGTGTTAGCTCGTTAAGGAAAGATTGTATTTTTGATATTTCCAAGAATAATACTGTGAAACGTTTGCTAGGAGCTTCAATAGAAGCCATAACAAGCGGCAGAACACAAAACTTTTCTAAATAATTGAGAGTCATATTGTCAGTCGAAACACGAAGACTCGAGTCAGGTGAAATTGGTCATATGTTGGCAACTCTATTTACACGACTATCGGATTGAATTTCATGTTTCAGCTCTCGCCAGAACAGCCTCCTCCCTAGCTCATTATTGGGCCATCGAATAACCTTCTTGGCGAGAAGAATTCTTCTCAAAACACGCGGCATTTGATCGTCGCGAATCTCTTTAAGGAGAACCAACATCAGCACATCTCTTTTGTCTTCGAACAGGTCACTTTGTGCCATTCGCATTTCAAAATAGCACCACTCGCTCTCGGCGAAGCCAGGCGAGAGTACAAGCATTGTTTTGTGGCTGTTTTCGATGCTGTTGAGAATGTTATCGAAGATGTCCTCACCGGGGATAAAGTCACACTCGTGGATGCAGAGCTTGAAGTTCGGCGGATCGATGTTTTCAAGGCTAGGGACCAGTTGCCGTATGACCCAGTCTCTGTCTTGCTCGCTGTAAACGACGAAGACGTCGAATTGCCTGTTTTTAAGAGCCTCTTCCTCGTCTTCGATATTTTTGTCGTTGTGGAGTTGATATCCCCCGCACTTCAATTTGATCATGAATATCAAGTAGCGAATGTGCCAACGGAAGCGTACTCCAAGAGCGATGCATATCGCGACAAGCGCTACAAAACATGTCACGGGTACAGAGACTATGAATGGCAAGTCACATTCCCATCCAACGTTGATTGCAAAAATTGATGTTTCATCACTCTGTGTCCTCGGTGCACATAGATATGGCGTTTCGTGTTTGATACTTCGAGAGAGATAGACATTCTGGTCTCTCTTTGCCCAATCGATGAAACCTTTTGGCGTACATTTCGAACATTCCAGCGGATTTCCATCAAGGTTTAGGACTGTCAGGTTACGCAGGGCTTCAACGACTTGAACGTCCACACTTGAAATTCTGTTGTCTGACAAGTCTAGCGCCTCCAAGTGTTTTAAACGTTTGAGTGTGGTGGGGATTTCTTTCAGGTTTTCTTGCTCTGTGATGGAGAGATACTTTAGGTTTGGGAATAATTCCAATATGGCTACATCAGAGTCCAGACTTTTTCCTGCAAGCACAGAAACTTTAGGAATCCCTTGCAACGTTAGTGATGTAATTTTTTCGAATTGATCCAAATGTACTAATTTTCCGAAAGCGTCTGAGTCGGCTGCTTGAATTATGCACATATCAACGATTTCTAGGCTTTTAATTGATATGTTGGCGTTTTGTAGCTCGTTTAGTACAACGCACTGGGCACTGTCGCCACCTTGAATCCGTAGAATTTCAAGATTAGGTGAGTCATTTAAGTGTAAACACTCAATGCGCGAAGGGCCTAATGACAAGTCGGCAAGTTTGAAAATATTCATTAAGGGTCGTTGGCCTTGACATTGATCAAACTTGTTATTCAGCGTATTTCCTCGCAAATCTAACGTTCTTAGAGACTTCAACTTGGAGAATACAGCATTCGGGAGGAATTGAATCGCGTTGTACGACAGATCAAGCGTTTCTAGCTTGGTCAAAGCTTCGAAAGCGTCCCGAGTCTGGATGCAAAACAGTGAGTTCATTGGATGCAAGATCTAACTTCTTAAGAGAGTCGAGTTTCGCAAATATTTTCGGGACAATTTGGCCGAACAACTTGTTTGAATCCAACCGCAAGGTCACCAAACTATGTAGACCATCAAATACTCCGGGTGATAGACTTTCAATGTCATTACCATGCAGCTCCAAAGTTTCCAAGTATGGAAGCCATTTAAAACAAGCAACAGGGATGAAGGTCAGGTCATTTCGGGACATGTCCAGTGATTGAAGGCGTGTATCTGACAGAGCTTTGAAAGCGGTCGAAGACAAGAAAAAGGATCCATACCTTGATAACCGCAAATGTTTCAGTTTAGAGATCTCAAAGTTTTGCAAGAAAGCTTCCAAAGTATCACCGGTGATTCCATCGTTCGAAGACAGATCAAACTCCGATATATTTCTAAAGCCGGAAGTATTGAACACTCCGACTTTCCCTTCGATCAGATTTTGCGACAAATCTATCTTTTGTAATCCCTTTTCCCAAACTTGATGTTATGCACAGCTGCCGCATCTAATTTACAAACAGCCAAGTCGATTGCGCGAAGCATCTGGAAAGGTGAGAGGTCAATATTTGAGCATGCGCTGTGGTGTTCGTTGCCACCGAATGAAATCTCTTCGATGTTGTGCAGTGATTTGATCGCCTCTTCAGGAAAGCATTCAAAATTATTACGCTGCAAATGCAGACTTTTCAGCTTCGGTACGTTGCCAAATGTGTCACCAGGGAGGTTAGAGATCTCATTCATTGCCAAGTACAATTCCTCTAAGCTTGATAAGCCTTGGAATACCGAGGAAGATACAGTTGTTAGTGAATTGTCAGTGAGATCCAGAATCTTAGACGAGGAGGATAAAACAATAGTTTGTCTGATAGATGAGAAAGAGAGTTTGAACGTAAAATGAGATATTTCAGTCCAGCGACTTCTCTTAGTGCCCCGTCGTCTATCAGTGAGATTTTGTTGTCCTGGAAAGACAGCAATTCCAATCGATGAAGTCCATTCAGTGATCTTGAACCGACAGCGCTTATTTGATTTCCCTCGACCAGCAGCTCTCGTAAATTGTTCAAATCTAGAAAGGCGTCTGGTGGTAGTGCTTTAATATCGTTTGATGACATATCCAAGGAAGATGCCCAAGTTGGTAGGTTATCAGGTATGGCTTGAAGCTGCCGGCTGGAGCAATCGATAAACTCCACGTTGTGCACTTTGCAGAGCCTTGAAGCTGTAGTTAAACGCTGAAAGCTAGTTTCAAGCAGTAGGTACAGCAGAAGAGGCAAACCCGTCACTCTCATTTCTCCTAGATTGGATCTACGAACGCGTTTTAAAATCTGGTGTCTCCGATTTGATGATACATGTATATGTAGAGATCTGTCAGCTCCGAATCACTTTTCTACTTTCTATGCAAGTTGTACCTTATCAACTCTCGGATGTGAGATGTTCACAGATGTGTTGACTAGACGAGAAATAAATTCGAGAAGTTAGGTATTAAAATGCACCGCGAAGGAAACAAGGAAATTGTGATCGGCTTTTGTAAAATCCCTTATTACGTTGGCATTTCCTTTTTCTTAGGACAGATCTTTCAATGGCCCTCACCAATTAACAGAGAGCGACTGATACCCGACACAAAGATTTGCAAACAAACCTACCCTGTTTCTCATTTATCACACCATAGTTCCTTTACATATGTGTGCAGATGGACTGCGATCACACATCGACTTCTGCTTTCTTGTAAGAGAAACAAAAAAGTTAAGGTACACCGAAGGTTCGAGTGCCGAGATCTCCATATGTTAGTCTGTTTATCATCGTTTCTCTGTCTGCTAATATGTCTGTCATCATCATTACCTCCTCCATGTCCCATTGTTTCTGTATGCTATACTGTCTATTTCTCTGTTTGTGTCACTGAGTCATAATCTGTCTACATCTGTCACTTTGTCTCACAGTCTTTGTCCCTTTGTATCAGTCTGTGTATGTTACCTTTCATCTATGCATCTGTCGGTCTTCATCCCACTGTTTCTCTCCTCATCAGCCCCTCCCCCTTAGTCCCTCTCCCCTGATAGGAACAAAGCGAACTATTATAAGAAACTTCATATATACGTTAGAGTAAATCCATTACCTTGCGTGTCACTATCATGGCCTTGATCACGCATTAATAAATCCTAGCATTTTTAATTCAATGATATAACTATTTCTCCTCTGAGTTACATTTGAATTTCATGCAGTCAAACTTCTCTTTCACCCTCTAATTTGGGTACCTCCAGGCCGTTGGCCTAATGTCAACATTATTTGTGATCGGTGCTTGTTTTCTTTTGTTTTGTACTATAGATTAAATTTGTATTATTACAGATGACAGAAAACTATTCCATTATGCATAATAGATTTGCCAAACAGTCCCATTGGAATTGCTTTATTAATGTTCATCAGTTGAAATTAAAAGATACCCGCTTATCCTCAAGTGATTTCCTCATTTTTGCATTTCACGGAGGTTGCGCCGATTATCTTCCTTTCGGCGTCTTGAGTTGTTAAAGAAAGAAAATGAGTAAATATCGATATTGCAATCAATTGGGGCGAAACCTTTTTGAACCTTACATCAGAGTTGTCCATTGAAAACCAAACGATTTCAGATGTGTATTCAAAATTTGTGGATTTTCCACCGGTAAAATATATGCCGCCACTAACAATTAACAGAAGTGGGAGCGTTTGACAGAAGAGGGAAGTTTTTCCTGCAGAAACAGTATGGATCAATGAAGTTATTTTGCATAATAATGGAGACTTGCAAACGATAGAACTTAAGTTTTGAACATTCCTTTTTGAAAACACGCCTTACAGTCACAAAGAACCGAACCGAAAAAGAGGAAGTGAATGTTGTGTAAACATCTTCCCTGTTTGATATTCATCATTATCACGTGAATGCTTTACATCCTCCTTGGCATTTCACAACTGCAGTAGAGATGTGGGTTGTGAATCTAAAATAAGTCTCGCTAATGGGACAAATATGAAAAAAGTAGTTTAATCAGATGTGATCCGAATGACACTTAGTCTCTTTAACATGGCACAAAATACATCAAAATTCCAAACACATAAGCGAACTATGCCATATTTCAGCTCTTAGTATCAAAACACTTGCCATCGTTGTCGAAATTTGAACAAAACTCATATTATCTCATCTAGTTGCCGATAGTTGTAGACTTCACGAAGATATTTATCCCAAAATGATGTCATAGGCGTATTTCCTTACTTTACGAGTGAACAGTCTCAATGGGCCAGTTGGGGGCGTTAAACTCGCACGTTCTGACAGGTAAAAAATTCGATCAAAATGGGAAGTGATGTCACAAAATGATCAAATTTCCACCTTGTACTTCTGACACTCTTGCCCTGAAAACTTGTCATTTCGTACTCCCATCGAGAACAAGAAGTTTAATAGCTAGACTTTTGATGATAGCTTTTGAATCAAGTCATAAGGTTGCACCCTCTTCCTATAACGAGAGAGAGAGAGAGAGAGAGAGAGAGAGAGAGAGAGAGAGAGACCTTTTACGCGTCTTCGATCGATAGTCACCGTAGGTGGCGCTATCCGAAGAAATGGTATCAAAAGTCTATGTTGACACCCTACTACAGAGGGAATTAATAGATAAAACCAACATTGTTTTATAAAACCAACATTGTTTTAAGTAATCAAGATAAACAGAGTTGTGAAGGTCAAATTACACAGGAAGAAGCTCTTAACGCTTTAAAGTCAATGGCCAACAATAAGTCACCAGGTTCTGATGGCCTTTCAGTGGAATTCTATAAATGCTTCTGGCATATTTTAGGGTCTGACCTAATTGAAACATTTAACGCTTGCTTTAATTCAGGGGAATTTACGAACAGCCAGAAACTTGGTTAGTTTCTTTGCTCTATAAAAAGGGAGATAAGGCAGACTTAAACAATTGGAGACCGATAAGTCTCCTCAATGTAGACTATAAGATTCTTGCAAAAGTAATTGCTAATAGGGTGCGGAAGGTAATTGGCAAAATATGTAGCCCGGATCAGTGTGGATACATCCCCGGGCGGGAGATAGGTGATAATATTGTCTTTACTAGAGATATTATTGAATACGCTAATTTTACTGATAAACCTCTTATTGTCATAAGTCTTGACCAAACAAAAGCTTTCGATAGGTTAAACAGAGACTTCCTTTTTCAAGTCCTTGACAAATTCAACTTTGGCACTGACTTTATCAAGTGGATAAAAATTCTTTATAATAATACTACATGCAAAATTAAGTTTAATGGCTTTCTTTCTCGCAGTATTCAACTTCAGAAGGGTGTGAGACAAGGGTGTCCCTTATCAACGTTACTGTATATCATGGCAGCAGAAGTGCTAGCCGAAAATATTCGTAAAGATGACAGCATATCAGGATTCATACTACCAGACAAACAAGAGGAAAAAATTAAGAATTTTGCAGATGATACGACTCTTTACTTGAGAAATTTGAAAAGCATTACTCAGTCATTGAAAATGTTCAACAAATATGAAAAAGCAACAGGTGCAAAGCTGAACAAA
>LD349371.1:232160-244762 GCA_001465055.1 Ptychodera flava | reverse complement strand
TCTCTCCTCATGGATGAATACATTGTATTTCATTTATAAGATGATGAACAAAACTGAGGATTTTATCACAAAGTTTTCAAGCCTTGTAAGACTGTAAGGAGAAGAATGCATCCTGAATGCATTCATATGATGATATTTGTAATCAAACAGCTAATTATTTGTTTTTTCACACAAGACGCATTGTAATTTTAATGCATTCACAGTTATGTAGATTTGTTTTATTTGTGACTATGTTGAAATAAATTTATCTTTTTCAAAAAAAAAAAAAAAAAAAGTCTATATTGAAAAAAAAAAAAAAAAAAAAAAAAAAAAAAAAAAAAAAAAAGGTATATCGCGTCCAATTACCTTGTCGTCTTTGGAACTTAACAAATTTTGCATCCTGCCAGGGTCCGATGCGAAAGAGAATGTAGCTGTGAAATATTGTCTACATTATCTATGTGATTTGTAACATAGAATGGTTTGATCTGAACCGGCTATGGTTGCATGAACACCCTCATTGACAATTTTAAAAGCAATTTAAGCCGTCTAAAGCTAAAGTTTTCGCCATTTTGAAGTCCATTTGGAAGAGTTGCAACGGTAACGAGATAACGAGACTCTCTCTCCCTCTCTCTCTCTCTCTCTCTCTCTCTCTCTCTCTCTCTCTCTGGAACGATTTTGCACTACGAAAGTAGATCGGTCTTGCCTCATTGGAAAGCTTTTACAACTTTGAAACCACGATTAGCTAGCTTTTGTTAAGATGGCTATCGCTGCCGCTTCTCCGTTTTCCCTCTTTAGAACTCATGCACCGATAACCTCCACCAAACCATTTATTATCAATAGAACATCAGCATTAGCTTGAGAATAGAACGGTTTGCTATCATGCATCACCCACAATGAAAATACCACAAACTCAAATCTGATTTCAAGCAAATCCAACAATCAGGGAATTCACACCTGTGGACACTGAAGGCGCCACTTCTACAAAGTGAATGTTGTCAACTACCAGTAACTGTCACATCAGAACAGCACAAAGTCGACGTTAGGATGGAAAGCCATAACATGGCTGAGGTCTGTTAACTTGAAGGCTTGTTATGTACATTCTTAGTATCCTCACCAAGTAGTACGGATCGGCTCATACAGAGATGCGTCGACTGACTGCTCTAAAATCGTACGGGTAGCAAGTTTAACAGGATGAAAAGAAAATGTAGAAGAAAGTGTTTCATAACGTGGAATTTAACATCACCATCAAAGCAAACAAAAAGGTCATAAATTTCATGGATATTGTATTTAATTTTAAAGATATAAGGTAATTCACAAATACCGTGATTAATATCAGAGTTCATCGCACAGCGGAGGAGTTGTCCGAGATGACGTTACCAAAGCGTACGGTGTACGAGTTTTAAACTTGGTACATAATTTTTGCATCTCCAACGCCCTATCAATCAACTTGGTTGTTTCAACACTCGAGGAAAGAATCAGACACCAATGAACCGCGTGCCTGTGTTTATTCGCTCAATTTATTAGCGTCGTCGTAGAGGGCTTCCTGTTACGTAGATACGAGACCACAAAATATTGAAGCAATGAGAGCGGGGTTTATATAGGTTGCGTTGTATGAATACAGCCTGTCGTATGAGGGCGCTTGTTGTGCAACACGGAACAACGAAAGCCACTTCAGCTTTAGTGCATCAATTTTCCTCATCATTTCTGTAACAAGGCGTACAGAAAACGCAACATTATACATACTCACAATTGCATTGGAGAAAAGTTGGTTTCTGTTCACAGACAGAACCACAACGATATAATATTTCTGGATAAACAAATGTAGTATACATGTTTGCATTAATGGAAGTGTTGACGATCTGACAGAGACAATAGGAATGAAAGGTTGAGTGGAAAATGTCTAAAAACATTAAATACATAAAAACTTAAAAAGTATGTTGTTATCAAAATAATCATAGCAATGTTTATTACACCTCACTCATTCAGCGTGCACTGCCATTGGTTAAACACGACTCACGTGACATGTAAAAGAACGCGATGATGCCCTCTGCGAATGTGATGATGCCCTCTGCGAACTTGATGATGCCCTCTGCATTTGATATTACATGGATGACGTCATTTTACTTACTGCGCATCCTTTCTGCGCGTAACAAACTGTCGTTCGCTTTAGTTGTACTTGCAGTCGAATTATGGATGTGAAACGTCATGCAGAGCTGTCACCGGCACAGTTAGACGATATTTTGATGCAAGTAAACAGCAAACGAACGAAAATGGCAACAAGGAATGCAGTTTCTGTGTTCAGCGACTATGCAAGCAACAAATTTGGATACGCCACCGAGGAGATCGGCAAACTTTCAGCGACAACCCTAGATTTGGCACTGACAACATTTTACGCTTAGGTCCGGACTCAGAAAGGCGAACTGTACTCGAAGAAGTCTTTAGAATCTCTTCGCTATGGCATCCTGTGTCTTTGCATGTTTGCTTGTTCGGTGTAATAAAAATAATAACACATGAGAGCTAGGGCAATATCACGATTTTTTGCCTGCCCTCGGGCTGGTGGTCATGATCGAAATACTGATGATGCCCTCGCCTGCGGCTCGGGCATCATCAGTATTTCGATCATGACCACCATCCCTTGGGCAGGCAATAAATCGTGATATTGCCCTCGCTCTCATGTGTTATTATTTAATTAAATACACCTTCTGCATGATATCGATGCAGACACCGATATTTCAACCCTAGTTATGCAACAAAAATGTTACAAATTAACGTGAAAAATATACAGAATAAAATATTACAGAGGAATGTAAAGTAATAATCATTTGCTCCAAAGATTCACATTTTAACATTAAGTCTAATGTTGTTTCTGTTTATGGCAATGTCCGCGGAGTTTTGCACAACTGGCTCCAGCCTAGAAAATTTGTCATATAGTCACAAGACCACTGGATAATCAAACGGTGAACAAACAGAACACCTTTCAAAGAAAAGGAACAAAGTAACATTCTTTTTAAAAAGTATTCTACTGTAAAGCAATCAATTTTAAACAATTACAATATCATTACGTGAGGCTTGAGTTTATGTAAATTTTGAAATGAAATGTAAAATCTTTCCCATTTTAAGGGAGTATTACAGTTCTTTAACCATACATACATTTAGCTTCCATGCAAATCATGATGCCTGTGGACTAGCAAGATAATTCACTTCAAATTCTGCTTTCAAAGGTGAGTCCCGTATACAGACTACCGCTTCGTTTCCCGAGGCTTTGATACTGTTCATCTTCGCCAGCAGGCCGTTTTTGTCTCGGGGTTATACTTGTGAGTGTAGTTGTGTCTGTGACTCGGGCTTCTCTTTCGTCTTTGGATTTCTTAGTCGTGGACTCAGTTTTCTGAATAACTTCATAATTTTGTTCGCCGATCTCTGTATCTATGCCAAGATTATCACTCGCTTTCAGTTCCATGTCATCACCGGGTTTCATAGCGTCACCAGTATTTGAGTTATTGTCGTACCTCCATGGCATCCGACCGTATTTGTGCAACAGAAAACATATGGCAACGGTACTTAGAACCCCTTCAAATATGCCGATAAAAAGCAGTCCAACACCGAGCCAAATACTGATTGTCATAGTCTGCGCATGACTTGGAGTTACAGGGATATTGCTGCCTGTTGTTGGGAGGGATCTTGGAAACAGTTGCGTTGAGAACCGTGCAAAACGCGGTTGTCTCGCAGTCGAGAATGGGATATTTACTGTCAATATTACACTGTCTGTGCCTGTACCAATCGAATTGGTTAACTGGCATGTTATAATGTGATCACAACTCTCCTCTGGACGAAATGTTAAAATTCGGAGAGACATTCCTTCCAGACTAAATCTACCACCACTGTTCACTACGTCATCGTCATAATACCAAACAGTCTCTGTAACTTGTGGATTTGCATCTTGGTTGCAGTGCAGCACTATCTCGTCATTCTCCTCTGTTACCATGACATCAGATGGATCAATTGTCACTATTGGTGCGAACTGGATATTGAAGTTGAGGGAAGAGGTTCTATCAGATGACAAACCCGGATGTTGAAGAGTACAAGTAAATGTCAAGATAGATCCATCATTTCCTGATGATGTCCAATTATGAGAGATATAGTATAATCCATCATCATTCTCACCATGCTTTGAGCTTTGTAATAGTTCTTGATCATTTTGAGACCAAAACAAGTGAACAATCGGTGTAGATTGACCGGATAGGTAGCTCAATTCCAACTCATCACCAGCCCTGACATTCTCAATCGGACTCATGATGACCTCTTGACCTGTTAAACTTTGTATCTCACAGATTGGGTAATTTGCAGCTGGAGTGACGAAGATGTTCACAGTTGCGTTTCTCGATTTTCCATCAGGTACAGTGACATCATTCGACCAGTTCACTGCACATTGATAAGTACCACTGTCGAACTCAGCAGTGCTTGGCGAGACAAATATGACTTGTATAAAGAAGCGACCATATGACCCTGGCAATATTCTGTATCTATCATTGGTTGCGTTCACTAAACGCCCCTTGACGTTGTCTCTAAAAGCATAGCCATCACTGATGATTTCTCCGTTTTTAAACCACGATACCTTCTGATCTGACTCCAGTGAATCCACTTGGCAATGTAATAGAAATGAATCACCAGTTACGGTACTGCCGTGTGTATACGTCTTCGTCACGTCTTCCGGCTCTTCTAGAAACTGAAAGCTCGAAACGCAAGTAAATCCAAACAGAGTGCAGATCGAGATCAATCGTTGCATTTTCTGGGTAGCATTCGCCATTATTTCTGAAAATTAGAATCTCATTTAAGGTAGTTCACTCCCACCGTGATATAGGGTAAACTTACTGCGAAAGGGTCAACTTACTGTTTACTCGACTCGTGCTAGTTAAAGTTTGCTTCGCAACATACTTGTTCGATGCAAGAGACGACGAAACATGGTGTGGTTCAGGGGTCATATTAGATGGTTAGCCTAACACGCTTTCGTTTTAAAATAACAAAGTTCAGTTTCATTTTCTCACACAATACGTAAACCGTTGAGTTCATTTAAGATCGTTCGCGTCTCAACAATGAAAGACTTAAACTTTTGTCAGAACTTTCCTCAAGCAGACATTTAACCATTCTCTCTCAAAATCAATGATAAAAATCGCGGGTCATCGTAAAAAATCTTAAGTTACCGAATGTTTACCGATATTTATAATTCAAAATGACCCCTGTGGTATCTCTTATTGGAAAAATGAAATTCTCGATTTCCTAAAAACTTATCCGGTGTAAACGTTATTCTCTTCATAAGTTGTAAATCGAGCCTCTACAAGTCACAGGCCAAGAGAATATTGTAAAAGTAGAGACTCCGAATATGTTTCTGTGACGCATTCTATCTGAATGTTGTTAAACACCATTCTAATATATTTTGTGCCTTAAATTAAACTTAAAGATGAAGTGAAAAGTGTCTGCGTTTCTTGTTTCACCAAAGTCTCGGCGATTCTGTAATTGTCTTAATCATGGTTACAGCTTATAAACAAGAATAATGAACGAAGTGAAAATCTTACAGAGGGGCAACTTAAACATGATAGTGAAAGGGAATCGCAATTAAAAGGACAGGGAGTACATGGAACCGACATCGGATAAAAACAAATAAAACATATTAAGAGCGGCCAAGTGCAAAAGCCGACGGGAGACATAATTACTGAAAGATCAAAAACGCAAATAAAAGCAACGATAGCATAATAAAGGGAAAAAAGATGAAGTAAAACAACTTTAATGTTGGAAAGAAGAAGTAACGAACTATCACACTGACCTAGATGCATTGGCAACTAAAGAAATCAACTGTATAGAGTTACCGCTATGTAATACCAGTGTCTACAAGAAACTTTCTGTTTCTCTTTTCACTTCTCTTTTCACGGTTCCTGTTCAGTGCTCGTCTTCTTTTGTCTTGGTAGGAAGTTTCAATCTTATCGTCCTTTATTATTATTATTATTATTATTACACTTTATTTACAGAGGGTAGTCTGAGTTACAAAGTAAATATTGTAATTTACATCAGAGCCCTCAAAGTACAGGGAAAAGGAATAAATACAAAAAATAGCAAGTTTTTACGCAGTAAGAATACATGACAAGTCTCAAAAAGGCTGAATAATACGGAACTCTAGTCCAGTGAGGAGCCTTCGTTAGTAAATTTAGTGTGTAGAAAGTTACGTAAATGAACTTTGAACTGTGCAAGACTTTCCGTATTTCTTATGGAAGAGGGAATATTATTCCAAAGGCTCGCTGCACGATACGCAAACGATCTTTGTCCAGCTGCTGTTTTGAAAGAAGGAACATACAAATTAGCATTGCTAGCACATCGAGTGTTAAAATGATACATCTCAGATACGTAAGAAAACACATTTAAATAATCGGGCGCAAGACCATGTAGTATTCTAAAGGTTTGGACTGCAATAAAATAGTCAATTCTGAAGTCTATAGGCAGCCAGTGGAGAGTTGTCAGAAGAGAACGTGAAGAAAATGTTACATCAACTCCTAAGATCACTCTACCAGCTCTTTTCTGAAGTTTATAAATTCGTTGCAAATTGGTTTTCGAAGTGTTACCCCAAACTGTACAACAATAGTCAATCACAGAGAGAAAAATGGCATTGTAAACTAACATAAGGGTGTTCAAAGGTGTCAAAGTCCACATTACAGTCCACATTTCATTTGTCAATCATTAACGCACAATCAAGCTTAGAGATCACTGTATCTCCTCCGACAGTGTATTTTGTTGAAACTTTCACTTCATACTTTCGCTGCTTTTATTTTCTGTTCTTATCTTTTAGTACTGACTGCTCAGTCGGCTTTTGTACTTCTGTAAAACATTGTGTACTTTGGAAAACAATACTCCAGTCTGAAGTGATGTTTCGCAAGTTTGACACACAAATCAGAGTGACTTTGCAAAGAGAGTGTGAAAGAAGATTGTTTTTCATATCTAAATTTAGACAAAAGTGGCATACTCAATCTGCTTATGAATTTTCAATAAAGATAGACAGTGGGGTAGCACGAGTTCAGATAGCGAAGAATATCCTCTTTGAAATGTTTGATTTCCGTTTGCAAACTGAAAACATGTTTTCATGAATTCAAATTGAATACAATTTATCGAGGTATTGCTATGCATGTTCACATTAATATCTGTGTGGTCGAGTCACTCCGGACGACTAAAACTGATAGAAGTGAATTTGATGTGGAAAACGATCAAACATATTCAGTGTGTCACGGCTTCAATATACTTTTAACACTGCTTTATTTCACAAAATACACATTGTTGCAAGTTTGCTGGTCTTTTGACCTTGTGTGAACATCTAAAGTGTGGTAAAACGTCATAGGAAATGCTTTCAGCAGAATATTTTTGAGACTTTGAAAATGATTCTCATTTACGTAACATGTGCTGGTCAAGTGACGAAAAATCTCTCGGGGATTGGTCAGGATGAGCTCATGCATGTTTTGCTTTGCAAGATTTCACATTTATTTAATTTGTCTTAATGGGGATTGCATTTTTGACGTAGGAGACAAGACCATTAATTTCCAATAGGCCACCATGGTTGCGTTGAGCTCATTTCTCCTATTTTAAAACATTCAGCGGTATGAATTCTCTTGACAGGTGTAAGGTCAATGTCAGCTTGACCACGGATGTATTTTTCGTGTGGGCAAGTCCACGGAAATTTTGAGATGGCAATGAAAATAGCGCCCTCAGTGGTATTTTTGACAACATTCAGGCTTATTGTTATGACTTCAATGGGCCTTGTAACTCCTCATGTTACCACAGAATGCTACAACCGTCATTCACAACAGTCTGCATTTTGATTCAAGCAGAAAAAAATCTTCACAAAATACTTCGAATAAAGTATGAAAGCAAACAAGCATCCATGCAGGTATCAAAGCTTAAAGATCCGCTTTATTTTTCACCCGAACAATCTTCGGAACTGAATTAATGATCTTATGCCGCTCATGGTCAAGTGACACATTGTTTTTACTGTACGTCTGTCATCGTGACACCATTTTTCTTATGCAAAGAAGTAAATCGTTACGGTTAATTGATATGGAAATTAGTAAACCTCACAGTTTAATGAATAGACTTAATTATCATATGAATACAAACGTAAGGTTTACTACTTTCCATATCAATACACACGTAATGGTTTACCTACCTACATACGAACGAAAATCAAACATCTGGCAGATTGTACCTGGCGAAATTACATTTCAATGACAACTTATCACCGTGTCGATTTTGAATGGAAATATGGCCTGATGAACTTGCGTGCGAGTTTGTTAAAAAGGTAGTGGTATCTGACGAGCAGCACGGAGAATGGTACTCTTCAACTTTTGTATCCAGATATTCCACATATTCACAAATGTGGTAGGTTCTTGAATATTTTGCTGCTTTGAACTTCATTTGTTTTAATTTTCTCGCTGCGGGTACGTCCCCATGCATCCCGCACAGACACGCCTGACCTGGCAGACGCGTGTATTTTGTGGTACGCGAGATGAGTGTATTTCAGTTGATTGAGCACTGTTCAAGGCAGCAGGAAATCTTTCACGTTCCTGTTTTGCCAATAGTTTAAAATCCTATCCGTCGTCCAGTGGTATCGCGTTGTCAAACTAGTACTGAGAGCAAAACCGTTCCACTTCGCTTGAATGCACTGTGTTGGAGATATCCGAGTATGCGTGCGTACTGGTGGCTTGGCTGAAACACAGAGACATACACACGCATCGTACCACGTGGTAAATCGATGTGCACCTGGATCAGTGCATTTAGTTTGTTAGAAAGTGACAAAGCTGTATTATACTATGCTTTTGCGTCAGAATTTCCATCCCTAATGACACCAGGTGTTTTAGGCGCTATGTATATCGACAGTTCTGATAGCACCGCACAACTACACCATGATATTTTTCAAATTATCTCTTTTTTCATGGTATAGTAGTTGCAGGTTCTCATGTGTATACAATTCTAAACCTATCGGCTTAAACTGGCATGTTCTAAACATGCCAGCTGAAGCCCTGAGGTTTAGTATTGTAAACCCAATCGAACCCGTATAATCACCTACACTTGTTCCAAGAGTCCATGCTGTTTGAGCTTCATTTAATTCAAAGAAATGTTGTCAAAACAGAAATGCATCAAAGCTCTGCGGTGACTATTGTCTCTGAAAACAAGTAATCTTCTCGATCGTTCCCTCCTACATAAGATGTACAAGATGATGTCATAACGATCTCAGTTGATGGGATCGCATTGGTTGGATTAGATATTAAGAGACTTTCACAATATCGGTAGAATGTTCATAAGAGGAGGAAAATAAATACGTTTTACAATTGGTTTTTATCAAAGTTTCTATCAAACTCACGAATGACCAAAAATTACACCAATGAAAGTATAAAATGAAAGAATTGAAAGAAATTCTATTGATATAACATTACATATGCGACGGGTAGCTGTGTTGATCTAAATAGATAATCACTGAGGTCGAGGCAGCACACTGAGATCAACTGTATTTGAATTTAGCATGAGCTTTCGAAGACAACAGTGTCCTTCACCAGATGCAGAGGTGGAATGAATAAGAAAGCATAAACGCCAAGAATACTCATGTGAAAATATGCCAAACTGAAGGTGTGAAAACGAAACAAGGCGTAATTAGGAAGTGTCAAAATTAAACAAAGGGCAATAAAGAGCAATGGGTGACTGGCCAAATGTAGCCAGGAGAAAAAAGTTACTTGTAGTGTGATAGAAACCCATGGTCTCGATTAAGTCCTTGTTTATACAGTCAAAATGGTTTATGTTTTTAAGTTCCTCTATTTCTAAACATGCAAACAGTAATAGAGGAACTTAAAATCATATATATAATATATATGATTCTAAGTTCTTCTCTTTCTCAACGTGCAAACAGAAATAGAGGAACTTAAAATCATATATATATATATATATATATATATATATATATATATATATATATATATATATATATATATATATATGATTTTAAGTTAAGTTCCTCAATTTCTCAACATGCAATATATATATGATTTTAAGTTCCTCTTCATAGCATTAAAGTCAAGTCGTATCAAAGAGTTTTAACATAAAAATTGTTAATGTTAAATTGAAAAACATATCATTTACTTTCCCCATTGTAAGTCTGTAACCTGTTTTAATAACACCTTCCTTAAATTAATTTGTCCGAAAAGAGATGTTTTTTGTGACATAGCGATCACCTTTGACCCAAAGTATACAGCTGACACTCTTGATGTGAAATTTGACATGAGTAAGAAGAAAGTTGTATTGAGAGTTTTCAATCTTGTCACAGAATTTTATGTTTCTCAATGCCTTGTGTGTTGGAGAAAGTAAACTAAGGCCAAAAAATAAATTGTCCCTTTCCGATGACATGGTTTTCAAAAAAGGGGTAGGTAGGTCGGCAGGAATTGGTTTTCAAAATATTTTTTATTTTTAAATATGCATTTTTCAGGGGTTCAAGGCGGTCAAACACTGCTCACAACATTTCCGGAAAAATGTATCATACATATATAGGAAAAACCATAAAAGACGTGACATTCTCGTTCAAGCAAAAATCAAATGCCAAGTAACGAACACGTGATTTTATGGGTATTTGCTTTCTTTTTTTTTACTTCCGTGTTTAATTACGTAGCTCTAAAAAGTTTTGGTTCGGCAAATAAAAATAGGGTAGGTCGGGTTATCGGAACAGCACAATTTTTTGTTCGGCCTAAGTTGTTTCGAAAATCGACGAAATAAGTGAAAATCGGTGACCGCCCATATTTACCATCCTCGATTTCGGCCTCAGTTTATTGGCGCTGTAATCTCAACGGTACTTTTGTCACATTAAAAAATAACCTACTCAAAAAATAAAACATCGTCCTGAAGGTTATGCAAGTACTGAGTTCGGTGTGTCGTGAGGCGACATTTTTTGCAACACGGGAAAAAAACTAGTTCAATTTTGTGTCCCTGTTTCTTGCTATCCTATCTTCTAACTGTGATTGAAAATGTAATTAAAATGAACACGAAATAGGCTAAATAGGTATCACAGAAATTCCTTTTCTGCTAATAAATTGAACCATGAGTATATTGCAAATATTTCCAGATACCACAATACAGTACGGTTGCTATGTGCCGTTAAAATTCATGAGATGGAAGATAGAGAAGAACTATCTAAAAATAGTAGATACATTACAAGTGACAAAATAACACATAAATGCAACCAATGCTTCTGGCTGTGTGGTTGGGTGTTATAAATCATTAAAGAACATCTCAAAATAGAATATAATTTGGGCTATGAAGAAGTTATGATATACCCAGGTAAACATGATTGTAAAAGTACACATCTTATAGTTCCTACTGATTCCAGTGCTTTTTTATTTTTTATGTGTGACTGGCTGTGCTTATAGAAAGAATACACCTTATGACTATAACCAAAAAGCCGTAATGCATCGTGAATTTTTCTCGCATTCTGTCAGTGATATTCAAAAATATAATGTACGATCATTCGGTAAAATCTTAAAACACTGAAACAAATTTAAAGTAGGTGCACCTCGAAAGTGAAAGATTTAAACTTTTGCTCAAACTTTTCTTGATGAGACTTTCAGCCATTCTCTTACTAAATCAAGAATAAAAATCAGAGGTCACCGTGCAAATATTGGTACCAGCGAAACAAATAACCCTAGATTTACCGATATTTAAACTTCAAAAAGGACGCCATCCCTGTGTTAACTCTACGGAGAAAATAAAATTTTCGAATTTCGAAAAACTAAAGCTGTGAATAGTTTTCTTGCACTAAGGGCTTTGAAATGAACCCCAAACGAGTGGTAGATCAGAAAAGGATTTTAAAAGTTTCAGAGTTCGAATATCTGTCCGCGGCCCGAGGCGCGATCTACCTTAAGAATAACGGGAATAGAACAAAAATATGTTTCAACGAAGGGGCACAAAATAGTTGCTAACGTTGCTCGTAAAAAGTGACAGACGGCTGATTATTATGAATAATTACACCGCCATTTCTGGTCATAAAGAATTCGAGTCTTGAATATTTATAACTGTCGATATTAAAGGTTCATCTTCCCGGTAATAAGGGAGTATTTATAGTTTTTAACTTTGTTTGTCACAAACACATACAGCTTCAGTGCGATAATGCTTGATTGGAATTTTTATCAGGCTGCCTATAGGGACCAGCAGTTAGGGTAACTCACGTTCAATTTTGTCGTCCGGAGTGATCCCTCTATAGAGACTATCACTTTGTTTCCCAAGGCTTTGATAATGTTCGTCTTCACTGGAGGGACATTTGTATGGATAGCCGTGCCTGTACCTTTGACTCCACTTTCGGGATTGACAGTTGTGGAGTCGGTCTTCTGTAAAACTTGATAATGTTGTTCGTCCGTTTCTTTATCCATGCCAATATTATCACTGGCTTTCAGTTCAATGCCATTACGGGATCTCACACTGTCCCCTATATTTGAGTTATTGCCATATCTCCATGGTGTCCGACCATATTTGTGCAAGAGAAAGCATATGACAACGGTACTCAAAACACCTTCCAGTATGCCGATAAAAAGGAGTCCAACACCGAGCGAAATACTTAT
>LD349371.1:215192-228800 GCA_001465055.1 Ptychodera flava | reverse complement strand
TGATATTCTGATTAATAACAGAATAAACCTTGGGTCACTTTGAAATGTTTTTATCCTTTGGTCTTGACAATAGCATTACTTTGTATCGTGTACCATATGTAGCTTAGTACGGTGTCACAACACACAGTTATGGAAATCGATGTATTGGGCACTCTGCTGTGCTCAGAATGCATTGTGGTTTTGTGAGGAGTAATATGTACAATGATATCATGCATTGATCATTTTCTACCCAGACTTCATATGCCCAAAATTAACAGACTACTTTTTGTGACGTAATCTCAAGACATTCTTTCACGAATTCACTCTCAACCGCAATGTTCATGATCGTAATATATGGTCTGTGTATCGTCTGGACTGTTTTGTAGCGAGATGTATTTCAAAAGCTGCCCAACGTACATGTAGGTTTCAATTCCGTTGGTCTACAGTGTGGAATACCTCACGTAGAGATCAAACAATTTACAAATCCTTTATCAGAAGGAATATTCCCCCTTAGTTTTTCTCTTCATGTACGTATTTCTGTGATCTTTAGCTATTCAGTTTTTTTTTCTAAATGAGCCCCTATGAAAATTACTGTAGAGTTACTTGGCCGCTCAACTAAATAAATAAATATAAATAAATAGATAAATAAATAGATAGATAAATAAATAAATAAATAAATAAATAAATAAATAAATAAATAAATAAGTGTTCTAACTTTAGCTGTCTTAATGGCTTTGTCGAAAAACCTGTTTTTTGTCTCAAAACAACTCAAACACGATGACAGAATTTTTGGACAATTTCACTTTCTTTCTACCCCAAAACAATCCCAAAAATAGATAACTTGATCCGATTTCATGTGAACAACAGTCTATTCACAATTACGTTAACATGACACCATAGCATAGTCCTACAGTGTCACTTATGTTTGTACGCCTGTGTAACAACTACAGTTTCAAAGGACTCTTTACAGGGCTAAAAATAGTGATGTCAACTATCTATGGAAACTGCTTTCAAGAGTGTTGGCGGACAAAGATATAATACCCATGGTATTAGATCAGTATAAAGGTCATTTGATCCTCAGGGTTTACAATGACTCCACAAAAGCAGCGGACTTCGAAGCTCTGTAAAAGGTTAAGAGCCCGAATGTTAGCCATAGACACGCATTCCACACCAAATGTAGGCGTTGTCAAATACATGTATACGCGTTATACTTATTTTGAACCTACAGAACCGTATGACTACTTTACTGTGACAAAGATATTCTCTCTGACTAGCTTGTCATAAAATATTTTACTCTACACAAAAAATATAGGTTGTGAGTCATCCGACAGAACTGTGCAGAGTTTGCTTGCTTAAAATACCAATACTCACCGTATATTGAAAGTCTACTTACAAGGAATGAAGTCGTGTTCATTAAGAAAATCGGGGAGATTTTGGATTTGTGCCATTGTTTTTTTTTCAGTTTATGTCTGACACAGAGCTACATTTACGGGCGTTGTCAAGGGTCCAAAGGTAGGCCCAAACAGTATAATACTTGCATTCAATTTACAAAGGACAGTACTGATTGGTTTGATAAAGTCAAACGGTAAGGGATGCCATTTCTAGACCTGTATTGAACATTTCTAGGGTCGCGTTGTTTACTAGTTTTGCACAGACGACAAGGGCAACATAGTTCATATTTTATATCCCACGTTTCTACCATTCTTTATCATTTTAATGATAGAAATGTACTCATACATTTATGCATAATCGTGATTTAAAAAAGCGTGAAAAAATAAGTATAGCCTTATACAAGATCACCGCCATTTCATTTGAATTTGTAATATCCTACTCAGGTGAAGTAAGTAGTAAAAAACCACGGCCTCATTAGACTCAACACAATCACGTGGGATATGATAGGCATACGGGCGTGTCATTATGCAGCGTATACTGACTTCATGGTTGCAATGCATTGACAGGTCATAGGGACCCTTTGTTCCACCAAACTGAAGTGAAATAGATAGGAATTATTGCAAATTTTCACTTCGAAGACTTATAAACTCATCGTCTACTTATCACAGTATACAGATGAATTTCTTTTCGAAAAGTGCCGTTGATGATCGTATGTGTAGACGTAAGCTTTTGTTGAGAATTTATCTCAGTAATTCATATAGTGTGCTGCAGAAAACGAAGCCGGGTTTCAAAATAAATTATTCCTCACACTTTTAAAAGGAACTATAGCTGTACCTTTTTAAATGACTTTCATTATTATTGTTCTAGAAAACAAATATACTTTTTCCAAGGACATAAGAAATGGTAGCCTTGCTAATAACGTTGGAAAATACACTTACACAGTCTGTGTCCGTCAGTTAAACACAAGTCATTTCGACATCACTTGGGGAGTCGACCAAAAAGCTACATTTTTACAAGCAGGAAAAATGACAACAAACGTTTCAGCTAATGGTTCTACATTATTTTTTAAAGTCAAATTACAATCAGAAAGGTAAAGGTTAAATATTGTTAAATAATTTGTCAGGTCAGGTGTTTGAAAAAATCATGATGCAACAACGCATCTTTCAAAATATCAGGTGAAAAAAATACTGTTGTCTAAGGTTACTAACTGGACTGTTTTCTCAAACCTCATATAATGTACTGTTTGGAAATCTGGGGACACACTTTTTCCAGTTACTTAGAGCCAATTTTTCGCCTTCAGAAACGAATTGTTCGTTCAATTACCTTTCTCATTTTATTGCTCATTCCGAACCTCTGTTTTACAAACTGAATATTTTAGATACCTACAACTGAGTAAATATTGTACTTGTATGTTTGTCTATGATTTGAAAACTAACAATCTTCCTCATTCAGCTGAACACTATTTTGAGATTCAAAAGCACTCGTATCCAACACGTTTAACACAAGTTGAAAGTTTTTGTATTCCAAGCTCAAATTTGACAATTTCACAACATAACATTAGGTATGCAGCTGTGAAACACTGGAATTCTGTGAAACACTGGAATTCACTGCCTGGCTATCTCAAACAAATTGTCAAGTAGACAAGTTTTCAAGTCTGCATTGAAACATCACTAACTGAATCTACATTGAATGTGTATGTTTCTATCCTCCATCACGCTTAAGCTTGTACTCAGTAATTATTAGTATACTCAGGGGCCATGAAATCGACAAGCCCTATTAGACTATTTTTATGGTCCCCACCAGATCATACAATACTGCAATGTTCTTTCTTTTTTGACTTTGTACAACTTCAGTAAGACACCTTTTCTTTTCATTTGCATTATTGTATATTCTGTGTATCATCCGGTGAAATAAAGCATTCATTCTTTCAAAACTGACAACAGAACTTGTGTCTCGAAACGAAACCTAGCTAATTATAAATATCTAAAAAACTCATTTATGTGACAATTTTGAAAATTATAATTTTCAGCTATTTTATCTACGCATAGGATAGTTCTGTACTGCCTCTTAAAACCCATGATACCTTACTTTAAATTTTATTGTCCGAGGTAAGTCCTGTGTACAGACTATCACTTTGTTTTCCAAGGCTTTGATAACGCTCATCTTCACCTGCAAACTGTCGTGAACGGATGTTAGTGTAATTACTTGTATCTGTGACTTTACTTTCCTTGTTGGCTTTAACGGTCGTGGCGTCATATTCCTTTACAACTTGATAATTTTGCTCATCGTCATTGTTTATATCACTTTCAATGCCAAGATTATCTTTAGTATTCAGCTCGATGCCATCACGGGATGTCATGCTACCTGCGAGATTTGAGTTGTTGCCATTTCTCCCACTCTTGTTCTTGAAAAAGCATGCGACAGAGGTACAGAAAACTCCTACAATTAAACCAACACAGAGGAGTCCAACAGAGAGCCAGATGTTGTTTGTTGCCGTCTGCTGACAAATAACAGCAGCGCATTCACTCACACAAAATTGTTGACATACAGTTGTTGCAGGGGTATAGTCGGTTGCTGTCGGGATCATTTTTGAAAACAGTTCTGTTTCTGGCCTCTGAGAATATGACTGTGTTTCAACATCCACTGTCAACGTTACACTGCCAGTACCGGTGCCGATGACATTAGTTAACTGACATGTTACTGTGTGATTACCATTGTCACACGGGCTGAATCCCAGAATACGGAGAGACGTTCCTTCCAGTCTAAATTTACCACCACTGTTCACTAAGTTATCATCATAATACCAAACAGGCTCTGTAACTTGTGGATTTGCATCTTGATTGCAGTGCAGCGCTATCTCGTCGATTTCCTCTGTTACCATGACATCAGTTGGATTGATTGTCACTATTGGTGCGTACTGGATATCTACTGTCAACTTCACACTGTCACTACCGGTGCCGATGATATTAGTTAACTCACATGTTATCGTGTGAACACCATTGTGGCTTGGACTGAATCCCAAAAGTCGGAAAGACATTCCTTCCAGTCTAAATCTACCACCACTGTTCACTACGTCATCGTCATAATACCAAACAGACTCTGTAACTTGTGGATTTGCATTTTGGTTGCAGTGCAGCACTATCTCGTCATTCTCCTCTGTTACCATGACATCAGTTGGATTGATTGTAGCTATTGGTGGGTAAAGGATGCTGAAGATGAGGGAACAGGTTCTATTAGATGACAAGCCCGGATGTTGAAGAGTACAATTAAATGTCAGGGTGGATCCCGCATTTCCTAATGGTGTCCAACTGTGTGAGATGTAGGATAACCCGTCATCATTCTCACCAGAGCTGGACCTTTGCAATGGTCCTGATTGGTCATTTCGAGACCAAACCAATGTAACAGGAGGCGTTGATTGACCAGAAAAACAGGTTAGAGTATACATATTACTTGACAAAATAACCGCATTCGGATTTGAATGAACTTCCTGGTCTGTAGAATCGAACACCTTGCATACCGGGTACTTTGATATCGGAATGACATAGATGTTGACTTCAGCTGATCGTGATCGTCCGTCAGGTACAGTGACATCGTTAGACCAGGTGACGGCACATTGATAGCTACCACTGTCAAATTCAGCGGTACTTGACGACACTGACCTCACTTGTATAGTGAATTGTAAAGGAGTACTGTATGAATTGATTCTGTATCTATCATTAGTCACGTCGACCAACCAACCTTTGACGCTGTCTCTAAAACTGTAGCCATCACTGATGATTTCTCCATTTTTTATCCACGATACCTTCTGATCCGACTCCAGTGAATCCACTTGGCAGGGTAAGGCAAACGAGTCACGCGTCATATTACTTCCGAATGTGTACGCCCGCGTGACATCATCTGGATCTGCAAGAAATTGAACCCCTGATACACAAGACAGTCCACACAGAATACCAAAAAGCGAGAACCATACCGGTCTGTGATCGGTAAACTCCCTTACAACCGAAAATAATGCCAATTTCAACATAATTTTCAGTTTCCAGCAAGGCTAACCTCTGTTATCTCCTCAACCTCGTTACGCATTAAGTATTTGTTGTAGAAAATCCACCTCTCAACTATGTAAGGGTTATCGAGAAGTGATCAGAGTCATTCACATTTTACTCCTTCTGTGCACAACACTTCTGCTTTTTTATTCATCCTTTGTAGCTTGACTGTTATTTATTTTGTCATTCTACAACACATATTCAGTGAATGAGGTTGATTCCAAACGTAAAATAAAACCGGTTTCGTACTGACGAAGATCTACATGCGAATTTACTTCTGGCAATACCTGGAAAACATCACAAATTTCTCCTTTATCGTCATGTTGTAGGTGCAGTGTATTCATAAGAACGTTGATTATTCCATTTGATAAAAAAGTGGAACTTCATAGGAATATTTTGAAGAACAACAGGCCAGGCTGTTTCGAATCTCGTTTACATTGAAATCCTCGAATCAGCAATTAATAAGGTAGCTGTGCTGTTCGTGTTTGTAATACCGAGTTTGTCACTATGGAAAAAATGACTTATGTAGATATTATGGCTTGGTACTATTGTTCTGATTCACTGAATTCGAATTCTTCAACAAATTTAGAAGTGCTTATCGAGCTAATCACAGCGCGGCAATGGTACTTCTCCGTGTTCACGTTAATGAGAATCCTCCGAATTAGAAACGCAATGATGGTTCCCATCACGTTGGGTATTATTGATCACGAAACTATGCTGCATAGACAACAATTCCCCTTCTGGTATCACTGGCAAAACAGTACTATATATATACGTTTTCGTTCGTACATTATTCATCGTCAACAATCCATAAAGGTTGGATCTTATCTGTGTACGATCATTTCCAAGTTCACGTATGAAATATAGTGTTCCGCAAGGATCTGTGTTTTGCCCAGTCCTGTTTACATCGTATGCAGGACCACTGGAAGACATGATCGTTAACTGTGGACTTGATTGTGTGACATACGCGGATGAAGTGTATGTACAAACATGATGGCATTCGTAATAATGTTTAGGTCTGTATTGACTACGTTCGCGGTTGGATGAAATCGAACATGCTTGTAATGAATCATGACAAGGCAGAAGTTGTTCAATTCTCGTTACGTTTGAAATCCAATGTGACAAAGCTGGATTGTCTGAAAATCGGCCATTTTGTCATATTCCTTCACTTTCAGTTAGTAATCATGGTGTTATTTGAATGGGAATGGTTGCATGTCAGGTCTTATGGAGAAACGGTTTCTTTTTTGATAGACTAGCTGAGATCCGCAAAACTGCTTCACAGATCTACGGCTGAAATCTAGTCAATGCATTTGTGACATCCCAACTAGACTTCTGTAACAGTCGTTTGTTCTGTATTCCTGGGGCCAACTTACTCGACTGCAGTCTCTTCAGAATGCTGCGGTGAGATTAATTTCTCTTAGGCGTAATTTGATCATACCATACCCATGCATAAAGATATTAATTGGCTGTTGGTAGATACCGACAGTGGATTTGAAATATTCTTGTTGAATTTCAAAATTGTTGCTGAAAACGTACTCTGAACACAGCTCCTCCTGCATCTTACAATATGAGTGAGACATATAAGAAAGGCATTTGAAAGAATATCCAGAACAACCAAACGGACCGGAAGGACTGGATCATTTAAATGTGTGAGGATAAATTTTCCCTCAGAAAACAGGATTGTGTAATAGTTGTGACTGAAAATAGTGTAGAAAACGAATGCATTTGACCATGAGTTGAATCTTTGTTCTAAAACGAAATATACAAGGTCCTAGTAAATGAACTGGACTTTTTCTCATTGTTTGCCGTAATCTACCTCTGAGAATCTGTGACAAGTGCATGCCATTAGCGTATAAACCTCCCTTTTCATCGCATTTGATGGAGAAGAGAGTTACAAGTACTCTTGTCACTGAAATTACAAGAACAAATAAGGTAAATTTAAGCAAAAAGTGTGAGGATATTGGCCTCTATAAGTTGGAAAGGGCTGTTATGTCGTTTGTTTTTTCTCAAAGGGTCTACGAGAAATAACGTCTTGATGGACCGTTGGCGACACAAGTCCACAAGTCGAAAGCCTTCGTATACCTACATCAGAAACTAATCTATGAAGATACACCGAATACTGTGTTATATGATTACGCGGATTCCTCTTCACTGCCCATGTCAGATAACCGCCTGCGTCAACGGATACCTGTATATCCCATCCATTTAATTACAGTACACATTGCATTCGAGAATTGTTCAGCTCTGACATGATAGATCTTGCATAGAATCTTTGAAAGAGGAAAGGTATGGGAATTTTCACTGGCGGTGCCATCTAATTACAGTGTCAAGAATCCAAAGAATTGCTATGATGCAACCGTTTCGAAACTTTAATATTGAGAACGATCATCAAGAATGAAAACAAAAAAATTGACCATTTTCTTTATGTAGCCTACATTGCGTTATCAATATTCATTGTTTACCTCATCTGCACTTATTTTACATTAATTTTGACGCAATTGTTCCTTTTCCCTATTTACTTTTATCACATGACTCTGAGGCATTACTTATGTTAGTCTCTACTACCTCCATGGTATATCATACAAGCTTACGACATTTAGCATTAACTGCAATATGAATGTGAATATGTGTGCTTAAAGTATATTTATGCGAATAATTGATCTACCGTAATTTGACCTAAGTATAATCCAGACCAACAAGATCAATAATCAAACCGACTGAATATCTGAACTAAATGCGAGTCCCCCGAAATGTTTGGTATGTGCTATTTTAGTGTTTATACATTCCGTGATAAAGTCAAAGGTTACATAAAGTTAACAATAGGGCCAGGTAGTTATTGTAATGTATAGAGTCATTATAAAGAATTGTGTGATACCACAAATCTAGGTTGTAAGTCCACAAAGCGAGGCCTCCTTGCAGAACACAGCTATCTTGTAGCCACTTTTGCAATGCTGACGTAGTCATCTTGGATTGCGTACCAGTCTGTCCGACCGTCCTGCGCTTTGGCCATCCATTACATGTACCCCCACTCAAGAAGGTGGTCTCCACTGTCCTGGTGTCACCACTTTCACTTTCGGCTTTCAAAAGGTCTGCAAACCCAAGTTTGCAACCCAAACCTTTGCCCCGGAAGCAGACTGGCGGAGACCCCTCGCCCAATCTTTTGAGTTGTTTTGTTTTCTTAGTTTTGATGTGGTACTTTTATTTAGTTTTTAAACTTTCTTAGTTTTTCGACATTGCGCTTATCTTTTCACTGTTAGTTTTAATTCCTTGCATTTTGTTCAATTGCTTGCTCTTTTTCTGTTGCATATTGAAATTTCTTTTGACTTCATTTCCTGTGCAGCGGCGAGTACTTACAAAACAATTTTAGCGGCAAAAGCCGGCTAAAACCTATCTATATGCATTCAATATCTACAGTGAATGAAACAGCGATAAAAATCTTGGTATTTTTTATTCTGACTATTTGCAATGATTTTGACACTCAAAACCTTGTTCTGTGTTTTATTACTAATCAGAAGTGTTCTAGGCAAAAGCAAAACGCTTACCGAGTCGTCACTGAGAAATCTTCACACACATACACATATGTATTTGTGCACTTTTCACTTACTGTTCGGTGTTTTATTGGTCTCATGAACACCACGAAACAAGACCACGCTTTCATTGTTTTTATTCTTTTGGCTTGGTAAATTTGAGTTGCCTCATTGTTAGGATATAAAATGCTTTCATATTGCATGATTAGAGAGAGAATTGTCTATAGTCCAAGGTTATGTTTATAAAAGGTCATCCTGTCTACAATGGAGAGCATCCACACTATATATTATATAAGATGTCCCCTCTTCTTGTATAAACATTGATTACACATGGTAATTACTCAGGTGGTAGAGCAGTCCAGTATTTCTGTTATCTTGTGACAATTGACAGTAAAACATTTTGTTCTTATCTCATTTACATTACAGAGTTTTGAAATCTAAGAATTAAAGCCACGTTGTCCGCCTGCATAACGGCTTCTGCGAAGTAAATAGCTTTATACCATGCGTATGGGGTAGCATGGCTCATGCTTGTATTAAAATGATGAGATAGAAGTTATTGTGGGAAAGGGCAAGACAGATCATGGACGCCATTTCTGTATCAAAGAGAGTCGTCTCTGTTTCTACGGCCTTTGTTGAACAGACGACAAAGAAAAACAGGAAACTCAATATGAAATCTAATCATCTGCATCACAAACGTTTTCGTATTGAAGATTTTATCGTAAAATATTGTTTTAGGTACACAAAACACGATTGGAACTAATTCGGGATAATTGGATGGTGAAGCAATTTCTGTTTAATCTACAAATGTAAGTTCATCTGTTTTTCTTTTTAAGTTAAATACTTGTTTTATGAGTAATTTTTAATATGGCAAGATTTAGCCATAGGGCACGTAAAATTTTTTAGAAATTTGAAAAAATGTGATCCAATTATCCAAAATTAGTTGGAATCGTGTAACGATCTGACTTTAGCACGGACTATGCCTGGTCAAATACATTGGCAGCGCTACATACGTTTAAATTTAAAATAATTTTTTACGGTCAGGATGTGCCAGAAAGAATGGCTCAGAGATAGCTGCCTCACGGTACAGGCATTAACAACAAAAAGTGTTCTAACTTTAGCTGTCTGAACGATTTATTACTCTGTACCTTTGTCAATAAACAACCCAAACACAAGTACCAATTTTTGGACGATTTCACCGTCTGTCAAAAAAAACCAATGTGAAGGAATGAGAAAAAACTCAATCTGATTTTGTGTGAACAACATTTCACGATCGATATTCATAGTTTATCACATTTACATGAACATAAGACCATTACCCTTTCAAGGCTGGTCTTAAAATGTCATTTATGTTTGTACATCTGCGTAATCATTAAAGTTTCAGTTGACTGTTTACAGGGCTCTTTTCAAGTCTAATACTGGTGTCAAATTTCTATAAGAAACCGCTGTCAAGAGTGTTGGCGGAAAACGATCTCATACTTACGGTAAAAACTCTTCGAAATAATGGATTTTTCCCCTTCACAATCAAAAATAAAAACAAAGATTCCAGTGCAAAGTTTTGGAACAGAGAAACAGGTTACACGAGAATGCAGGTATCTGTAACAAAAATTGATGCAATACTCTGTATGTTTATAGGAATCATACCTATCCGTTATCTAAAATGTTATAGATCATTAGCCGCATTACACAGTTATAGTATAGAACAAACAAAGAAAGCACATCGTAAAGTAACAAAGAAAGATCTGTGTTAAGTACATAGAAAATAATTAAATTTTGTATTTTTACAAAAGCAAGACGATGGATTCAAAACTTTATCTACAGAGTTTAAAATGACCCTACGAAAGCAGCAGAGCTTAAAGCACTGTAGAATGTTGAGAGTCGGAATATTTGTCAAAGGCACACATAACACATCAAACATAGCCGTTGTCAAACATACATGTTGTACCTTAAAAACTTGTTTAAAACTCATTTTAACCCACAGAGCCGTATGGCGCCTTTATTGTGACAAAGACGTCACCTTGAGTCGCCCGTCATAAATATATTACCCTACTCTACTCAAAAATATTTATGATGTTAGTCAACCGAAAGAACTGTGAAGAGTTTACTTTTTTAAAATAATAGCTAATTCTCGACTAATAACACCTTGTAGGCCTTTTGAGAAGAGAGGAAGGAAGCCGTGGTTATCAAGGAAACCGAAGAAAATTTGTTTTGTGAGATTGCTTGTAGTTTCTTTCTGACACAGGACTTCATTTATAGGCTTGGGCAAGGGCTCCAATGCAACACCAAACGGCATCAATATTTTCATTCAATTCACAAAGGACAGTACTGAATGGTTGGAAAAAGTCAAAAGGGACGTTATTTGTGCATTGAACATTTAAAGTGGGTCGCTTTGTTTACGTGTGTTTTGGAACAGACGACGAAGCAACATAGTTCACACTTTATATCCCACATTTCCACCATACTTTATTATTTTAACAACAGAAATGTGCTCATAAATTTATGCATATTCTAATATTCCTTATATTTTATTCTAACATTTTATTCTAACATTTTATTCCTAATTAATCTCTAATTCTTAATATTTCTCAAAATGTTGTTTTCTGCATACAAGCCTGATTACAAAAACATTAAACCTAATGAGGGTAGTCTTATCGATCTGTCATCGCCATTTTCGATTGAATACGTAGAATCTAGGCCAGGTGAAATGAGTAATAAAGATAGCACAACCTCATCAAACTCAATACAATCGCTGTACATATGATATGATAAGTTCTTTATGCATATGTATATTATATTTCACAGTGTATACAGACTTCGTAACTGGATGCATCCATTGGGAATAGGACCCGAAATACATCGCAACGCTATAGGGAAAAAACACAGGTAGCGTTCTAAATTTTTCACTTAGAATTGACTTCCTGGTCTGTAGAATCGAACATCTTGCATACTGGGTAGCTCGATGTCGGAATGACATAAATGTTAACTGTAGCAGTTCTTGATAGTCCATAAGGTATGGCAACATCGCTGAACCATGTACCATGCACATTGATAGCTACCAATGTCGAACTCAGCAGTGCTCGTTGAGACTGATCTTACAATTATAGCAAACTTAAGCGCTGTACTAAGTGACACTATTCTGTACCTGTCATTAGTGACGTCGACCAGCCGACCTTTAATGATGTCTCTAAAATCATTGCAATCACTGATGATTTCTCCGTTTTGGAACCACGATACCTTCTGATCCGACTCCAATGAACTTACTTGACAGTCTAGGACAAATGAACCAGTAGTCTCATTACTTATGTTTCCGAGTGCAACGAAGTTTGTGTTGTGATCACTTACTCTTTCACTACACGGTGACGCTGGTGGCCATAGTTCACGGGTCATGATATGCTGATTGGCTAGCCCCTTGTTGGCATGAAAGGATGACGTTTACTCAGCTTCAAAGCAGTGTTCTACTCTCAACTTCCTTTTTACTTCACATGTAAAGGCAAATGATACAAATTTGGGAAGTCAAGTTCTACTAAAATTATTGAAGGGGACCATGATGCTAACATAATTTGTGATGCGAATGCTTTCTGAAATGAAAGGTTGGCAACTTTCTGTAATTTAAAACAAAATAAAAAAGCTGCTTTTGCGACCGGGTGTATTGAATTATGTAATTTATTCCTGTTCTACATTTACATAACTCTTACCATTTTCATTTCAATGTACAGCCATGCATACATGTAACTGTTATCTGTTCATAATGTGATCGTGTCCCTCAGTATAACATTCGTTATATAGCATAGCGGTGAATATATATCGATTAATCTAACCATTTTACCATAGAGAAAGATTTAAATCCTAGCATCTAATGACATTTGCTTGGTACAATTCTACAAAAATTTGCATTAGACGTATTGTATAAATTCGACTGTCTTTATTGCCCGGGGAGATAATTGACGATTAAATGATACCAATATTTCAGCGTGGTACTTTTTTGACTGCGTGTTTATCCAAACTAGATCACAAAACTCATCGACACAAAAATTAAGAACGTATTAGACAAGTTATTAATACACCAAGGTCCGGGTACTTTGGGTTGGGTTGATGTTAATTGCTGTTATCTACCAAATCTAAATTTTCAAGTAGTTTACTGTTCATAATCGCGGAAACTCCGAATCAATAAACTGTGTACTTCTCTAGCCGTACGTTCTTCGTTTCTGCATAATATTATCATTAGTCGGTGAAAGGGATAATTTTCTTCTTGATCTACTGCTTACGTTTGTATTTTCACTTTGGGAGATTAGTCGTTAAAAATCATGTACCTCAAATAGGAAAACTACAGACGGGAAAAAACTAATATTTTCACAAAGCAAATGAAGTCAACGTTATTTTCAAAATATTTGTTCAAAGTAGAATAGAAAAATATTCGTACATAATGTTTACCAGATAGCAAATAAAGAAGGAAACTAGAGTGTGTTTAAAACGGTATCACGGCGCTTTCAGTTAGCGCATTTCCTTCACGTGGCTATTGTTACTCTACAATAGTTGTGTTTGTTGCTCTTTGAATTTCTTCAAGCTGTGTTTCATTTCAGATAAACACTTTCACTCCTCATCATTTCAGAGATGCCATTGTTGCTAATTCAAGGCAATCCTAGATCGTGATCAAAGATAAAACAAACAAACAA
>LD349371.1:195475-211484 GCA_001465055.1 Ptychodera flava | reverse complement strand
GACAGGGATACATCAGAAAATGACAAACGACAGAGACATCATCAATACCAGCAGTGTTGTGTTCTGAGACACAAACTATTAATGCTTATAATGTACATGCCACAAAAGGGCCTTTGTTTACATTACACTTCATAATTCAGAATAGTACCATCAGTGTATATTCAAAATATTTTAAAATTTATGTCAGATTATGCTGATTTGACAAAAACCAATGATGTGGTAATGATGAATAGATGTGGATCTCCTATGGAAATTAATAACTATGTGGAAAAGATACAAATTTTTACATGTTGGCGTCCTTTTTGAATATTTCATGAGGTCAAATGACCATTATTTGTATATCTGTGGAACAAGTCTTCTATGGTGATTCTGAAAAATATGCGGTATTTTGAGCCAATGAAATAAAAAGCAGTGTCTGTTCCACATGCGATCCGTACCAACAGTGCTTTGTTTCAAGTACGGACTACTGTCAGCCACTCACATCTCATCGGATCAGAGCTGCTTAGGAATCATCTAAAAATACAGAGAAGAAATGTTTGAATGCTTGTTGCTCTTTCATTTGGCTCGCAAAACATGCACAAATAGAAAAAAGGAGTTGCAAGACTGAACAAGACTGTGCCTACTCTGAAGTTCTTACAAATTATCACAGTGCGAGCTGGTCAACTTGGTTAAAAATCTTTGAAAAGGTTCCCTAAGATAATTTTATTTTCATAGTGAACACTGGATCGAGTGTTCTTTTGATTCACCTAAGGAATTTTCCGTTTATTACTCTTTATCTTTATGATAAAATCAAACACAGTAAGCGATCCGAAGGCCGATGAGAAACGGATTCTTTTGTGAAATTATAGAATAAAGAGAATTGCGAACATTATTCTAGTTCTGGATTCTTATGAAATCACAGGAATAATCCACTATCTAAAGAATATAAACCAACAGTCTCATTACACATGCATATAACAAGACACAAATAGAATTCATATCACGAAGTACCGGAACACACAACACATTCGTTAAGAAAGATATGTTTTAAGTCTCTAGAGAATAATAATTTTTTCAACTTTCACAAGTAAGACAATGAAACTTCACTCGATCAAAAGGGTTTAAAATGACTCCGTACGAGCAGCCGAGTTGAGATGACGTATATTGGCCAAAGATGCACATTCCTCATCTAGCGTAGCCTTTGTCATGTATTCGAATTAACCTTACAAATACTTATACAAGTCATTTTGAATCCACATAGTCGTATGGCGACTCGACAAAAACGTCACCTTTGACCCGCTTGTCATAAAATACTTTACTCTAGTAGAAATACTTGGGACGTGATTCAACTGAAAGAACTGTTCAAAGTTTACTTGTTTAGAATAATAATACTAATTGTCAATTTACAACACCTTGTAGCCTTATTGAGAAGGAAGGAAACCGTGTGCATTAAGGAAATCGGGAAGATTTGTAATTGCGCCATTGTTTTCTTTAGTTTACGTCAGACACAGAGCTTAATGTACAGGCTTGCCAAAGGGCTCCGAAATGTGAAACCAACGAATGATAGTAATTCACAGAAGACAACAAAGGACACTACTGAATGGAAGGGAAAGGTCAAAACGGTCAGGGACGACACGTCTCTATAGAACGTTTCAAGCGTCGGTTTGTTTACTAGTGCTAGGGAACAGAACATTGAAAGTGTCGGTTTGTGTACCAGTGCTAGGGAACAGACGACAATAACAAGGTAGTTCACATTTCATATCCCGCGTTTCCACCATTCTTTATTATTTTAGTAACAAAAATGTGCTCATACATTCCTGCGTATTCCTAACCTTTTTCTCAAAATGTTGTTTTCTGCATACAAGTCAGATTAACAAAGCATGGAGCATAATCACAACAGCCTTATGCAAAATCACCGCTTTGTTCATTTGAATACACAACATGTAATCCGGCTAAAATGAGTAATAAAGATAGCACAGACTCATCAGACTCAACACAATCGCGTTACATATAGTATGATAGCCACTTCATGCATATGCGTATTTCATTTTACGGTGTATACAAACTGTATGATAGTGATTCATCCACAGTTAATAGGGACCAATCTAACCGCCAAACTGAAGTGAACTAGCTTGACAGTACTACAAAATTATTGTTCACTTCGAAGATTTATTAACTCTTGTATACTTATCACTTGAATTTAAATCTACAGAATTATAAAATTGCTGGTGATGATAGTTTATAAACGATGCTATTGTCGAGAACTCATCTTAGTAATTCATAGAAAGACGCCGTGTTTAAATAAAGCTTTTAAAGGAATTATTGCTGTATCTCTTAAAATGATTTTCATTATTATTGATCTAGAAAACAAGTATACTTTCTCCTAAGACATAACACATGGCAGCGTTGCCAACACAATAACTTTTGAAAATACACGAGCACAGTCTGTGTCGGTCGGTTGAACACAAGGCATTTCGATATGATTATGGGAGTCGAACAAGAAACTGCATTTAACAGGTAGGAAAAATGACGACAAATGTTTCTGCTAATGGTTCTACTTGCAATTTTTCAAAGTCAACAAAACTTATCTAATTCTAAATATAAAGACTCATTTATGTTACTTTTTTAATGTTGTATTTTTTCAGCTATCTTATCTACTCTAAGGATATTTTTATACTGCCTTTTCAAGCCCATTGTACTTTAATTTAAATTTTATGGTCGGTGGCCAGTCATGTGTACACAATATCACTTTGGTTTCCAGGGCTTTGCTAATGCTCATCTTCACCTGCAAACTGCCATAAGGGGATGTTTGTTTAGTTGACTATATCTGTAAATTCACTCCCCTCTCTGGTTTTAACTGTAATTGCGTCACACTCCTATAATACTTGATAATTTTGCTCATCGTCATTGTTTACATCATTTTCAATGCCAAGATTATATTTAATATTCACCTCGATGTCATCATGGACGCTGCCTGCGAGATTGTAGTTATACCAGTATCGATCTCCGTTCTATTAGACCATACTTGATCTTGAAAATCCATGAAAGTGGTACTGAAAACTCAAAAAATCAGTCCAACACAGAGGAGTCCAAAATAGAGCCAGATATTGTTTGTTGCAGTCTTTGGACAAATAACAGCGGCGCTTACACTCACAGAATTTTGTTGACTCATAGTTTTAGTATGAGTATCGTTGGTTGCTGTCGGGGTCATTTTTGAAAACGGTTCCGTTTTAGGCCTCTGAGAATATGGCTGCTTTGTCGATGAATATTGTACATCCGCTGTCAACATTACACTGTCACTACCTGTACCGATGACATTAGTTAAATGACACATTACGGTGTGATTACCATTGTCCTTTGAACTGAATCCAACAATACGGAGTGACATTCCTTCCAGTCTAAATCTACCACCACTGTTCACTACGTCATCGTCATAATACCAAATAGACTCTATAACTTGTGGATTTGCATCTTGGTTGCAGTGCAGCACTATCTCGTCATTCTCCTCTGTTACCATGACATCTGTTGGGTCGATTGTCACTCTTGGTGCGTACTGGATATCTACTGTCAACGTTACACTGTCACTACCTGTACCGATGGCATTAGTTAACTCACATGTTATCGTGTGATCACCATTGTCTCTTGGACTGAATCCCAAAATTCGGAGAGACTTTCCTTCCAGACTAAATCTACCACCACTGTTCACTACGTCGTTGTCAAAATACCAAACAGGCTCTGGAACTTGTGGATTTGCATCTTGGTTGCAGTGCAGCACTATCTCGTCATTCTCCTCTGTTACCATGACATCAGTTGGATCTATTGTCACTATCAGTGCGTACTGGATATCTACTGTCAACGTTACACTGTCACTACCTGTACCGATGACATTAGTTAACTCACATGTTATCGTGTGATCACCATTGTCGCTTAGACTGAATCCCGAAATTCGGAGAGATATTCCTTCCAGACTAAATCTACCACCACTGATCACTACGTCATCGTCATAATACCAAACAGTCTCTGTAACTTGTGGATTTGCATCTTGATTGCAGTGCAGCACTATGTCGTCATTCTCCTCTGTTACCATGACATCTGTTGGGTCGATTGTCACTCTTGGTGGGTACTGGATATCTACTGTCAACGTTACACTGTCACTACCGGTGCCGATGGCATTAGTTAACTCACATGTTATCGTGTGATTACCATTGTCGCTGGGACTGAATCCCAAAATTCGGAGAGACATTCCTTCCAGTCTAAATCTACCACCACTGTTCACTACGTCATTGTTATAATACCAAACAGACTCTGTAACTTGTGGATTTGCATCTTGATTGCAGTACAGCACTATCTCGTCATCTGTTACCATGACATCAGTTGGATCTATTGTCACTATCGGTGCGTACTGGATATATATCTACTGTCAACGTTACACTGTCACTACCTGTACCGATGGCATTAGTTAACTCACATGTTATCGTGTGATCACCATTGTCGCTTGGACTGAATCCCGAAATTCGGAGAGAAATTCCTTCCTGACTAAAACCACCACCACTGATCAATACGTCATCGTCATAATACCAAGCAATCTGTGTAACTTGTGGATTTGCATTTTGGTTGCAGTGCAGCACTATCTCGTCATTCTCCTCTGTTACCATGACATCAGTTGGATTGATTGTCACTATTGGTGCGTACTCAATGCTAAAATTGAAGAAACAGGTTCTATCAGATGTCAAACCCGGATGTTGAAGAGTACAAGTAAATGTCAAGGTAGATCCATCGTTTCCTGATGGTACCCAATTATGAGAGATGTAGTATAATCCGTCACCATTCTCGCCGTAATGGCAATGGTCCTGCTTGATCATTTCGAGACCAAATCAATGTAACAGGAGGCGTTGATTGACCAGAAAGACAGGTTAGAGTATACGGATTACTTGGTACAATAATCGATATTGGATTAGAATTAATTTCCTGGTCTGTAGAATCGAACACCGTGCATACTGGGTAGTTTGATGTCGGGATGACATAGATGTTGACGTCAGCTGATCGTGATCGTCCATCAGGTACTGTGACATCGTTAGACCAGGTCACTGCACATTGATAGATACCACTGTCAAATTCAGCACTGATTGGCGAAACTGATCTGATCAGTAAAGTAAAATGAAATAGAGTATTATTTGACTCTATTCTGTATCTGCCATTAGTTACGTCGACCAGCCTACCTTTGACATTGTCTCTAAAATCATAGCCATCACTGATAATTTCTCCATTTTTGAACCACGATACCTTCTGATCTGACTCCAGTGAAGTTACTTGACATTCTAGCAGAAATGAATAGTCAGTCCCGGCACTTCCGTTTGTAAACGTCTTCGTGACATTTGCGGGCTCTTCGACAAACTGAACTCCTGAAACATACTGTAGTCCAAACAGAACACAGTGAAGTGTGATTGGTACCAGCAAATAATTAGCAAACATCATGTCAAACAAACGTCGTTTGTAGATACAGATTCAGTCCTTAAAAGGACACAGATTTGATGTTTCCGGGTGCAATGAAGTTTGTGTTGTGATACACTTACTCTTTCACCACGGTGACGCTCGTGACCATAGTTCAGGGGTTACGATATGCAGATAGGCTAGCCCCTCGTTGGCATGAATGGATGAAGTTTCCTCAGTTTCAAGACATTTCTGGACTCTCAACTTCCTTTTTACTTCACGTGTAAAGGAAAAGGAGATTTCAAGTTCTACTAAAGTTATGTAAATCTGGACAATGATTTTAACTTAATTTGTGATGCAATATGCTTTCTGTTATTAAAGGTTGACAACTTACTGTATTAAAGACAGCAAACTAAAGATGTTTGCAATGGAAGTTATGATATCATTTATTTCAGAAACAGCATTAACGTAACTCTTATTGTTTTCATGTTCATGTTACGCTCTGCATACACGACTGTCATCCATTCATAAATATTCCTAAAATATAACATTATTGCTGAATACATTGCGTAATTGTCTTTTTTCAGTTTTTTTCGGGGTGGTTGTTCATATTTTTGGTATAATTGAGAGTGCCCTCTACCGATGGTATGCTCACTTTTGCTAATACATGTATTTTATTTCGAGATATCAGAGTTCGTCAGCAGTATCCATTTCCATTCCCCGCCCTGCCATCAATCCATGACTACCCTCTCTATGTACAAAAGACATTGTTTTGATCACATTTGTGTAGATCGCTTAACAGCTTTATATCAGCTTTGTAAGCTCAAAACGTTTGCCTCGTTTATAGCACTAGGATCTATGGTTTTAGGTGTAGGAAATAACTGAGTATTAAAGGCACCCTCGCTTCGTGAGGTTTATTGTACGGAATGACTTACTCAAGGGAGCAACGCGAGCAATACTACTACTGGAAATTGGCATTTATCATTTCCATGCAGGTAAACTAGGAACCTTTACCAACATTTTATACTATATGGTTTTCATATACCCTTATTTGTGAAATGCTGTCTGATCTACTGTTTTTAAGTTGACCTGTTTCGGTACTTAGTCAGTTGCATCCATGAGGTAGCCGGTGTGTTTTTCAAACTGTTGTCAATCACAAAGTCACTCGCAGAAGGTACTAATTATCAAACATTTGTTGTTTACACCGGATAATGATATACACAACATTGCGAGATCTCCAATAGGATAGCATACGAGCAATCAACATTGCAATAACGTGTCGTATTGTGACACCGATGGAGAATTGTCACTCACACTAAGGGTTTAGGGGTTGTGTGTCAGCCAGTCTTGCAAGGGTGTCAGTCATGGATGATCAAGTACTAGTAATTTCAGTGTTCCTTAGAGACACTTCATGACGCCCCTTCCAGTATCTGTCATTATAACTTAAAGGCCCTTGCCTGCCAGCGGCAAAACCCATGCCCTTGTTATTTTTGTGATCTCATAATTATACAAATATTTAAACGTGCTATTTTGTGACTATTTTGGTTTTTTGTGACCAGGTGACGAAACGTAGCTGTGAGAAATAAATGAGAATGACGCACTCAAGCGGACAAACATGGTGCACCATCTTTTGTCATTTTTAGAAAAATGTACTTGCAGGATTGAAGGCTCAATATGAGAAATTTCAGATCTTCACATCAACTTCTCAACCGTATTTTGAGGATGCAATTTATTTGTTTGTAAACTCCATTTTAATATGCTATCTCTCATCACATACTTCTTACATGTCCTGCCAAATACTAGCAACATGAGTAAAACGTGGAAACTCAAATCACTCTCAATGCCATACCATTCGCGTCGCATATAATGATCAACCAGGTATGGTCATGTACCAAAGATTTAAGACAAGACGATCAATGCCCCAGGTATACGAAATGAGGCATTTTAAGACTATTTGCTGCATGGGATTGACAGAGTTCGATTGAGGAAAAGAGTAAATGACAGCTTTCAAAAGACACTGAAATCTGAGGTGTAACAATTGCAACTTATACAAAGCTGATATTGACCACTACAAGAAGTTGTTACACAAAACTCATCACAAAATTGTCGTAACGATCGGAATCCTTGATTAGGCTGAGTTGTGTGAACTCGTAGGGTTGTACACTCAGTATGTTTGCCAAAAAGTAACGTTCATATTGGATAACCGAGGGCCTGTAACAGAGATTTAGAAAAGTGTTTAATTTCATTTCCTATATATAAATTAATGACGGGAAATACAGTGTGCTACCCGTACAGAAAACTGGACAATAACAGGATGTGTGTACAGAAGTGTGTACAGATGTTCAATAATTAATGACATTATTCATGCCAGTAGATATCAAAACAGCCAGGTGCGTCTTAAACCTCTCCTGTAACAAGGCATCGGGATGGTTTTATGTATCCGGTAGTTCTAATTATCGACAAGAAAAATAGCAATCTGATATCCTTAATTAGTCTTATAATATATATTTATCACATGCACGAGCCAAGTTTGTCGTCTCAGAACAAAGAATACAGGATTTATTCTCTGATCGTTCTACGTCACAACAGCCCGCATCTATGTCATCAATTTTGATGCGTCGGACCTTTTTTGCGTCGATCTTCGGTGTGCTCGTCAATGTAAACAAACAACATTGGGGCCGGAATTTCTCCCACGATCAAAATGTGTCTGACGTGAAAATATCGTATGAATGAGAGAGAGAGAGAGAGAGAGAGAGAGAGAGAGAGAGAGAGAGAGAGAGTTACATGGAATTCGTATCCAAGATTTTTAACATAAAAAACGTCAATTCTAAAATAAGAAAATATAATATACTTTCTTATTTTGATAACACATTCCTTAAAATAATTTGTCCGAAAAAAGTCGGATTTGTGACATAGCGATCACCTGTGACCCAAAGCATTTAGTCGATACTCTTTACGTAACATTTGATATGTTGTGAGTCAAAGTAAAGTATTATTCAGAGTGTTTATTCATTTAATTATTTATTTGGAAAGCCTACGGGATCTTATCCCATTCAGACATTCCAAAAATAAACTCAAAACACAAAACTACAATTACAGAAAAATAAAGTCACAGAAACAAGTCACTAAAAATAGGGAGGTCTACATAAAAGGTGAAACTAAAGATTAACACAAGACAACAAAATCAAATCAAATCAAATCAAATCAAATCAAATCAAATCAAGTAGGGTAAACTACCAAAAATTAATTGTCTAATGTCAGTTTTAAACTGAGCATGATTACTGAAAAGATCAATATTTGGATGGGAAATTAACACTTCGTTAAAACTATTCACGCACCTGTTAATTAACTTGACATTGCTCAATGCTTCAAGGGACAATTAGATATCCATCAGATCAACATTTGTAGCACGTTTCAATTAATTTAATGCTGCAATTTCAGAGTAATGTCACTAATTACTAAGTTCATTAAATATGCAAATGAGACCTAAATTAAGTGGACACTGTTCAATGTTTCATAGCAAAATTAAATATTTATCAAATCAATATATGTAGCACGTTTCACCAAATTTGGTGTCTTAATTTCAGAGTTACATACCTAATTACAAAGTTTATTAAATATGCAAATGAACCCTTAATTTACTTCACACTACTAAATGCTTTACCACACAGTTAGATATCTGTCAGATAAGTATTTGCAGCAGTTTTCGTCACATTTGATGCAGTTCTTTCGGAGTTATATGACTAATTATAAAACTTCATGAAATATGCAAATGAGCTAATTATTAACTTGACACTGCTCAATGCTTATCAGTACAATCGGATATTTATCAGATCAATATTTGTTGCAAGTATCATCAAGTTTGGTGCAGATATTTCAGAGTTATCTCACTTATATTAAAAGTTCATTAAATATGCAAATGAGTAGATAATTGACATGACACAATTGACATGACACTAACAGTATCATGATAATGTTCTGAGATTGTCATCTGTGAAAAGTTTCATGAAATTTTGTGCAGTATTTCTTGATATATATCTACACTGTCATTACCGTCTCCATAGAGGGACCACTGTATGGAAAAAACGATATTGCATAACTTCATTAATATGCAAGCCACACTAACCAAAATCTAATCAGTTCTTGCAAGTAGCATATGGTACCTGTCTACCAAAGTTGCCTTGAATTCGTTCGGGCGTTTTTGAGTTATCGTGTAAACAGACAGACAGACAGACAGACAGACAGACAGACACACACACACACTAACATACACACACACGGACAGACAGACAGACAGACATCGCTATGACATTAGCCCACGTGTTTACACACGTGAGCTAAAAAGGACATCCGGCAAATTATAAATATCAGTTGCACATTTATGTAAAAACATCATATCGAGATAAAAACGTCGTTGTTGTAACGTTGAAACTTTAAAAACAGAGCCTTCATACTGATATGTATGGTATAAAATATGGGTTTTAAAACACAGGTATTTCGCAAATTTAATTGGACAATCTCTAAAATTGACTTATGGCACTGTTGCCACGAATTTTACACAACAGAACAATATTCAAGATCACTTCTTACAGGAGACAGATATAGAGTTCTCAAAGTCTTAACTTGGTTAAACTTGCGTTTAAAAAAAAAATTGCAACATTCTAAAAGCATTATTAACAATATCAGATATGTGACTTAACATGCTGAGGTTTGATTCTAAAATGACTCCCAAATCTTTGACCTGGTTTACCCTTTCAAGGAAAGACTCTGCAATACAATATTTAATATCAATTAAAGATTTCTTGTGAAATTGCCAAATATTTTTGGACATTCAAATCAAGTTTCCACACACTACCCCAAACCTTCAATCTTGTTATATCATCTTGAAGTTTTAAACAGTCTGATGAATTCTGTATGGTCTACAAATTTTAGCATAATCTGCATATAACAAACGTTTAGAATTAGTACAACTACTTGGTAAATCATTTATGTACATGGTAAACAACAAAGGACCAAGCAATGACCCCTGGGGTACACCAGAAGACACTGCACCCCATTCAGAAAAATGATTGCCAACCACTACTCTCTGCTTGCGGTCAGTTAAGTAGGATTTAAGCAACTGAAGTAACTGACCTGAAAATCCATGTTGCTCAAGTTTGTATACAGAGGTCCTATGATTGATTGAATCAAAAACTTTACGAAAGTCAGTATAAATACTATCAGCTTGTATTTTCTTATCAAAGCAATAGGCCAAATAATATACATAACACACAAGATTAGTTTGGGTTGATCTGTGCTTAATAAAACCATGTTGTGAACTAGAAATATGCTGTTTAACATGATTGAACATATTATCAAAAATAGCCGTCTCAAAATTCTTACCGAGAAGTGAAAGAAGTGAGGCAGGTCTATAATTGGTAACATAACATTTGGTACCACTTTTAAAAATTGGAACCACATTTGCCCTTTTTTACTGGCTTGGAAATTTCCCAACCTTAAGAGAATTAGTAAAATTAATAGAAAGTGGGTATAGGCAAGTTGTTCTGCACACATTTTAAGCAAAATACCCGAGATGTTATCAGGACAGATTGCCTTACTAGGGTCAAGTGCTTTGAGATGTTTGTGACTTGTCACAGACTTTTACGTACGCCAATGACTTGTGTGTTGGAAAAAGTAAATTAAGGTGTTTCGAAAATCGAGGGAAAAAAATTGGTAGCCCGCTCTGTAACTTTTTACCATCCTCTTATTTGCTCTCAGTTTATTGGCGTCGTGTTCGATGTTTCCCCGGCACTTAAGCTTATACCTCATAAAATACAGAACCCACTAGAAGTAGTAAAATGTCGTCCTAAATGTTGCATAAGTACTGACTACGACGTGGCGCGAGGCGACGTTTTGCAAGAAGGCTCGTTGAATTTTAGCTAGTTTCTAATGCCATCCTGTCTTGTAACCGTCACAATGATTGAAAAATGTTATGATAGTGAACACGAAATACTTGCTAATTATCAAAATTAAGCACATTCACCATTGAGAGGTAAGTTAGAGAAGAACTTTCCAAAAATAGTAAATACATTACAAGTGACAAATTACACAGCAATGCAAACATTGCGTCTAATCGTGTAGTAAAATGTTAATTATAAGTGCTGGAATATATCAATAATAGAATATTGTATAAACTATTCAGTAATTATAGTACAGTCCAGGTATATACGATTTTAAAAGTACAATGCTTGTAGTTTCTACTTATTATAATGCATGTGGAGTTTGTGTATGAATGGTTGTCCTTATTAAGAGAATATACCTTATACATTGTTTCAAATGACTATAACAACTAAACCTTCTTGCATCGTGCATTGTTCTGGCAAGTGATATTCCAAATGCAGTGTACCATCACTCGGTAAAGTACGTAAAAATGAAACAAATTTAAGAATAACAGCGAACGAACAAAATGTCTCTCAACTGAAAGGCAAAAAAGGGAATAAAAAAGCCGACTGTATATTATTTTGGATAATCATTTCTAATGAGAAAGAATTTGAGTATTGGGTTATAATAACTGTTGATATTGAAGGTAAATATTCCTAATTGTAATCCTGATTTTAATTGTAATAACTCACTTCAAATTTTGTTGTCCGTAGTGAGTCCTTCATACAAACTATCACTTTGTTTCCCAAGGCTTTGATAATGTACATCTTCACTGGAGGGGACATTTGCATGGATAGCTGTGCCTGTGCTTTTGACTCCACTCTCGTTATTGGGATTGACAGTCGTGGAGTCAGTCTTCTGTATAACTTGATAATGTTGTTCGGCCGTTTCTTTATCCATGCCAAGATTATCACTGGATTTCAGTTCAATGCCATCACGGGATCTCACACTATCCGCTCTGTTTGAGTTGTTGCCATATCTCCATGGCGTCCGACCGTATTTGTGCAAGAGAAAGCATATGACAACGGTACTTAAGACACCTTCCAGTATGCCGATAAAAAGGAGTCCTACACCGAGCGAAATGCTAATTTTCCCAGTCTGCAAACGATTTAGAGATGCTTCACATTCACATTGGCAAGACTGGGGACATACGACATCGATATCGCTGCTTGCAGTTGCTGGGGATCTTGCAAATTCTTGCGATAAGAACCTTGTTGAAAGTGATTTTATCGTAGATGGGGACGGAAGGTACACTGTCAATATTGTATTGGCTGTGCCTGTACCAATTGCATTGATTAACTGACATGTTATTGTGTGAACACCATTTTCGCTTGGACTGAATCCGAGAATCCGAAGAGACATTCCTTCCAGTCTAAATCTACCACCACTGTTCACTACGTCATCGTCATAATACCAAACAGTCTCTGTAACTTGTGGATTTGCATCTTGGTTGCAATGCAGCACTATCTCATCATTCTCCTCTGTTACCATGACATCAGTTGGGTCAATTGTCACGATTGGTGCGTAGTGGATTTTGAAGGTGATTGAACAGGTTCTATCAGATGACAAACCCGGATGTTGAAGAGTGCAAGTAAATGTCAATGTCGAACCGTCGTTGAGAGATGGAATCCAGTCATATGTTACATATAACAAACCGTTGTCGTAACCGGTGGTTTTCCTCGGTAGGGATCCACTTCGGTCGTTACGAGACCAAAATAACCCAACTACCGGGGTAGATTGACTAGAAAGGCAAGTCAAAGTGTGTTTTACACTAGGCGAGACAATTGTTGTTGTTGCTGTTGTTCTTTCGGCTGTGATGACATCTTGTCCATTTGGATCACTCACTCTGCAAACTGGGTAGTTTGATGATGGAATGACGTAGATGTTAACGTTGGCTGTCCTTGATCTTCCATCAGGCACTCCGGCGTCATTCTGCCACCATGTCACTGCACATTGATAGCTACCACTGTCAAATTCAGCGGTACTTGGCGACACTGACCTCACTTGTATAGTGAACTGTAAAGAAGTACCGAATGAATGCAATCTATATCTATCATTAGTTACGTCGACCAAGCGAACTTTGACATTGTCTCTAAAATCATAGCCATCACTGATAATTACTCCGTTTTTAAACCACGATACCTTCTGATCTGACTCCACTGAATCCACTTGGCAGTGTAGGGAAAATGATTCATCCGTCACAGTACTTCCGTATGTGTACGTCTTTGTAACGTCTGGAGGCTCCAAAAGGAATTGAACCCCTGATACACAAGTCAGTCCACATAGAATACTAAAAAGCGAGAACCATATACTGGTCTGTGAAAGGTAAACTCTATCACAACCGAAAAGAATGCCATTTTCGAACATAATTTTCAGTTTTTAGAAAGACTACCCATTGCTACCTCCTCAATCCCGTTACGCATTCAGTATTTGTTGTTGAAAATTCACTTCTCAACAATGTAAAGGTTATCGAGAGGTGATTGGAGTCATTCACATTCTTGCACCTTCTGCGCATGACATTTTTGCGTTCTTCTGCTTCCTATGTAGCTTGGCTGTTGTTTTCCTGGTCATTTTCACGGCGTATGTTCGTTGTTTGAGACAGATTATAATTATTCATTAATCGGTTTCACACCAATGAAAATGTACATACAAGTTTACTTCTCGTTGATAACACAATGTCTTCAAAAATTCCAATGCACTGCTTTGTCGCCATGTTTTAGGGTCAGTGTATTCATAAGGACGTTGGTTAATTCCTTTTACTGTTGAGTCAAGCGCAGGGACAAAAGTTTCACTGATGCAGGGCCTCATGTGAAGATCTGTAAGTGTGTTTGGATTAAAGACTGCTTGCCAATGAGCATTGTTTGGAAGTGGACTTGGCTTAGATATTTTACACTTGTTAGATACATAAAGGTCGGGAGTTCGTTCTGCTAACGGTTTGGTAGAGCGGTATTTGATTTCCGACACGAAGTTCGTCACATAAGCTTATTACTTACCATAGCTGCTGATTTTCGAACACTCACACAGACTCACACACACGCAATCAAACCAAATGAAAGAGGCGCCACTCGGTGTGCGTCAAAATCGAGGGCGGTCAAACAATCCTTAACTCTTTCTACATTTGTTTTGTTTCTACCTCTGCAAACTGAAATTTGTCTTCGGGGGATATTTATGTACATAAATGAATTTATTCTGCTTTTGAGTTCACAGCAGAGTCAGAATCATTTGTAACTTAGTAATTTTGCTCATTATCAACGACTTCCATTTCTTATCCTTGCCAGGATAGGTATGTCTGAGACTGATACGAAAACGATACTTAAAAACGTACCACCAGAATGGTAGAAAGTATGCCAACGCAATTTTGCTTTCTCGCGAACTGTTCCTATTTGCTCTACTATGCGACAGTAAACACAATGGGTTACGCCTAAAGTAGTGGCTGCCAACTGCATTTAGCAGCGGACGACACACTACACGTTGACAGTGAAAGTTTTCCCTTGAGAGACACGTCTGATGCAAAACCATTGTCTCGATGAAAGCTTTATGGCCGGGATTCTGTTCGGAATTACGAGTAGGGTAGTCGGTGATATACAAGCCGAGAAATTCAAGCATAACCTACATTTATCTTATATAAACACAAATCTGTAACGACATGCACTGTGGTCACATTTTTATGTATATCTTCATTTACATATGAATAACACCGAATGCTCTAAAATGATGAAAGCTACATAAACGTGACTATATACTCTATGTAAATAGCAGTAATAAAGATACTTCCCCCTTTTCGCAAATGGCTATTATTAGGTGCAGATAAAATAATTACACACGCTTTTCGAATGGAGGTATCACTATACACTTTATATTAGTATGAATGACCTTAATCTAATTTTTCAAATGCCATTGGGTAAAATAAAACGTAATCGGAATTAAAATCAGCGAAAGGCTTTGCAACTGTAAACACAGTTTTTAAATAATGCTTTTAACAATATGAAATCAGTAAGCCGTGGTGCTGCACGTGATAAACGAGGCCAACACAGCTTCATTCATCAGACAAGGACTATTGATCAAATAAATGTGTGGTGATAGTTTGTTATAGGAAAACAGGATTTTGTAATAGTTTTGAGTTCAAACAGCGCAACATGAAGATCAGTGAAAATAAATGCATTTGACAATTGATGGAGTCCCTATCCAAAAGTGAAATTTACAAAGTCATAAAAATCTGTTCTTATTGATGGCCATGATCAACCATTTAGAAACTGTAACAAGTGTATGCTATAAGATTATAAACCTTTATATCACGTTTGATGGAGAAGAGAGTTCCAAATACTTTTTGGGTCGCTGAAATTGCGAGTACAAAGGTTTATAACAAAACGTGTATTTTCGTCTGGAAACTTCTCTTTTTGATCAACATCACACAGCAGTAGTTTATTGACTTAGACCCCAAGCTCTCTTCTGCATGTTGACTATTCTCTTTCTGTACAAGGGCAGGGAAATTGGAGGTATCAGTCAACACTGAGCAACAAGTCACTGGTGCTTCCCGTGTAGTTAGCATTGCTTCTTTTACCAGAAACGTACAGATACTGTCAGTCGATATTCGGGAAGGAAGCGCGCGCAAAAAAACGATTGTATGGTTTTTCTTCACCTAGCGTATGATAGATGACATAACGAATAAAATAATTGAATC
>LD349371.1:162283-176654 GCA_001465055.1 Ptychodera flava | reverse complement strand
AAAATGAAACTGATGTGGCCTGCATCTGTTTACCTTGATCTTAAAAAGCAAATACAACTTTCTGTCTTGACAACCATACCATAGTTTCAATGTTTTACCTAGTGTACATGCTTGGTTTGTACGCAGGAAACAAGTAGAAAACAGGCTCTTTAATTTCATAATTTTCAAGTGACCAGAATACAAAAGTCCTGAAAAGATAAGATAATGACAACTTCCAGTATAAGGGATACAGTCTCTCTAAATGTATAAATTAAAATTAAAAATGTGCCGGGAGGATGTATTAAAAATACAGAAAGTTGTTTACTGTCGGTAAAATCTAAAAAAATTTCAAAATTTTAAAGACTTTTTCAGATTTTTTTTTTACGCCTTTGTCTTCTTATTTATTTTTTTTTATTTTGCAAACTAGTTTGAAGATTTTTTTTTCCCTAACTTTCTGCTCTGAAAATTTTTTTTTTCTGTTTTTGACCACCCCCTCCCAAGATCTAATGGTCCGTCCCTTATAGTGATGAAGTCGTTCTATGATCGAGACAATGCTTTAAAATCGTAGACGTTGTGTTTGGTTGAACTTGATGGCACTAATCATGATAGGATCATGTTCTGTCATATAGCAGTATGAAAAATAATATAAATGTGCTGATTTCAGATTTCAAATACTGTACGCATTGTGAAACTTATCATAGGTTGGCAGTTTTCTTCTACCTTTCATCTCTTTCCACTGCTTCACTGCCTATTCCATGAATAATCGACATTGAAGATATGTCAACCTTAACACCATTTATTGTCATGCGGAGGAGAACATGCTAAATGAACAAAGACCAGCTGATAATCAGGATGCAAACCAACACAATTATAAGCCCTCCGTATCGAACTTGAGAAAGCAACGGATGCCCTGAAACTTGGTTATACTATGACTTGTAACAGTGGCAGTAACATTGAGGATGAGGCTGACGATTGTGAGGACATGGTGCAGTAGTTTGTTGGTGCTGAACTGTGCTATAACAAAAACCAAACAGACCTGAAACTGGCTGTAATTTTGTCTATGAGTTTAGTCTTCAAATACATTGTGCATTCTTGTTACCACAGCAGAAATTCCCACTGAGTCTCAGTAAAGTTTACACTCAGACATCACCAGAAAACTCTTTTTCCACTTGTAAATTTCAATTTTCGCCTTGCGAGAGGGAGGTACCCCACTCTCGCGATCTCTCCCCCTCGTTTGTTGTGCTCGCTCGCTTGTACCAATACTCGACAATTTTTTTTATTTACGCGCCTACTTTTAAAACTAAGGACAACACTGCATTATACATGTGCATTTCAGCATAACAATAAATGGCTCTATTATGATGGGTTGAAGTGCTGCAGGGACAAGAACTGTGAAAAATTTAAAGATAAGCCAAATGAATCTCGCTTGTCGACTTTGCTCTATGTTATGATAAAATAAGTGGGACTGTCAATACGAAGGACTCAGTGGATAGCGTTGGACAAAAACACTCACAAACCAATTTCACCACTCCAGTTGGAAATGTACATGTAACTATATAGCCAAATGAATCACTAGCTGACACCCTATGTGTTTTGACAACAGACTGCAAGGTGCTGTGCAACACTTAGCAATACTGTCAGCTAATCACTTAGCCATATGTATGTTCGGGTTATGGTGTACTATCTTTATTTATTTTTATGGATGATAACGAATGAAAAAAGTCCTTTACACAGACTTCGTTAAACTTAACTTAAAATATTATAAACCTGACAGTTTACTTAGAAAAAAAATAGCACATCGTGACTCACTCGGAAAAAAATTCAAAAATTTACAATTGTAAAAAATCATTCACAATCTGATTGTGACCACCTCCCTCCCAAGATCTGATGGTCCTTCCCTTAGAAAATAATACGTTCTGGTCACCTGTTGAAAGAGCACATGTCTTCACAAACTAAACGCCTCATTTGTTTGCTGTCTTTACTCACTAACACAGAGGCAAGGCAATGAAACAGATGGTGCAAAGGGTTTAATTCCCCACGGAGTTATTAAAATCTGAGAAATTTATGAACATTTTGCGTGTTTGTTGGATTAAATCAAATCTGGTTGATGATCACTAGGAACAGCCTTTGTGTTTGCATGTCTTGTTTACATATACTGTTTCGTATACATTTACTCATATATACTTTTTACAATCTATTTATGGTTTTCAAGGGCACGAAATAATGGAATACATACACTTACTGTTCCTTGATACGGTCTGATGTAAGCTTACCTCATCACAAAGTTTACGCAGTATTAGCGGTGACCTTGTTCGTTACTTTGCAGATCAATCTCCATATGGTCAAAGTGGCAGAGTTATTTTAATATATTTCAAAATAAAATATTTTTAAAAAATTAACATAGTGAAGGTTCTTGCGTGCCCTCGCTGACGTCCCCTTCAACACAAGCTATTAAAACACATTGACAAGCAAATTTAGGCAGAGAATTGTTAATTCTGGTATCGTGAAAGTAAGAAAATATTTGCCCTGACAAGACTTTCTGTGAGCCGAAGACTCTTGTAATACCGCTAGAGTATGCCTATGAATTAATTGATGAAATGACCCTAAATTACCTTAAACAGTAGCTACACAAAGTGTCTACAACAAAATCTCAAAAAAACCCAAAAAACCAGTCTAGCTGTTGGACTCCTAAGGCTTCGGTATCGACATTGTGTGTGACCAAAGGTCGCTCGTGCATCTAAGTTAAAGCTTTGAGTGTACCTTGTAACTTCACATTCCAATGCGTGTTTGGCGCCGTAAGGGTATTCGAAGGCCTCTGGCAAGACCAAACCATCTCTATTGTCTAAGAAGGTAGAATCTTTGTTCTCAGTTGGGTTTGCTAAGCCTAAATATCGATGGTTTTAGTGGGGGGAGTAGACAAAAGCGTGACTCAATAGTATTCAAGTTATGGTAGTTTGATTAAATCAATGATAGTTAGAAACCGTAAAACTCAGTACGGCAGTTACATGTTCGATAAGTTTCTTCTTAAATTCATGCTATCACTCTATGTAGAGATCGAGAAACTGCATTGGCTAAACGTTTCGCATCTCCACAAAGAGTGTCTTTACTTTCGTCGGTTCAAGAAGCATTTTTAGAACTCACAATACATGATAACGTTATTAATCATTCATTTTGAGAATTTTTTGCCGGGGCGCATGCGTCCCGTCCTCGGGATTCCATTTTTCAAGGCTGTTTATTTTGAGCATGCGCATCAAAAAGCAGAACTACAGGGGAGCGTGACAGCAATTTCGTATTGAGTAAGTAAGGGCCAAGCAGCGTCATTTTTCTCCTTTGATTTATTGCAAATGCACCTCTAAGGAAATTATTTCTAACAATTAGTTTACTTTAAATGTAAGAATAAAAACAAGAAAATGAAACATGTCTCTAGGTCTTCATAGAGTCTGAGCTTAGTCACATGGGGAAAAGGCTTAATCGTCAGAGAATTTAAATACCCTTTGAAAGTTATTTGAAAGTTTGTGATTGTAAGAATTTTGCCTAGCCTCGATACTTTTTTTATAATATCGATGTCTATGGGGCATCTCGCGGTTTCCAGTCGATTCTTGATTATTTGCGTTGTGTGGATCAAAAGCATAAGTGCCTGCTCGTCAAATGAAAATATTAATCGAATTTGTTCTTCATTTTTATCAATATTGAGTGTCGAAAGAATCAAACTAACACAGCGGATTTGCACGGCGGCAGGTTTCGTTACTAGATGGCGCTGTAACAATGATCGCAAACTGATCACTCATCACATTTGTCAAATCAACTAGTTTGTTGTCAAAAGTCGATTAGGCAAGTGTTGTCGAAAGATTGGGTCGTTCCGTTGCAGCCATTATTGATAAAGCAAAACTTAAAAAAAAAAAAAACGATTTAAATTTGAAAACGTCGCTATCGATGGTTCAATTCTATTCTTGTTTACCCAAACAAGTCTAGATTTACTTTGCTACCGCCTTTCCCCGTCGATATTTTCCACTGACTGTCGCTTTCTTTGCTGAAGTGTCGTGCATAGTCGAAATAATGAAATGAAAGATAATTCATGTCGTGATTGGTAATGCTAAACAATTGACGACCCAAAGCTTTTAACACAGTTGTTGCTTTTTTGTAACTCGCAAAGGCAGTCTGATTTTTAACGCGTATGTGTCGCGTTTGTTTTAGTTTCAACGAAACGATGAGCCTCTGCTTTATTGAGATGCCTTCCGTGTAACCTATTTCAAACGCCGCAATAATTTTAAGAAGTATGTACAATATAGTAGTCAGCTGCAGATGCTGAGAAAGGAAAGCGTCTGTGTGACTGTGCAGTAATTGGGTCACTTGGAAATGTTTAATCCCTTGGTCCGGACGGTGAAATTACTTTATATCGCGTAGTGTATAGCCAGTATTACAACACACGGTTATGGCATTCGATGTATAGGGCACTCTGCTGTGCTCAGAATCCATTGTGGTTGTGTACGGTGTATTATGTAAAATGATATTATGTTTTGATCATTTTCCACTGAGACTTCATATGCCCAAAATTAACGACACAAGCAGAATTTTTTTGAAATAATGAATTTATAATCATAATCTGAAATCTCCATCCTGAAATTCAAATCGGGAAAAAGTTTAATTGGATAATGTAGCACAGCAGCCCTGCAAGCAAGTGACAAGAAAAAGAATAAAAACTTTTGAATAATTGAAAAATGCACAAGATTTTACCTCGAGAAAGCAGTAACACATATCACAATATCCGCCATGTAATACTATTATAAATAATCTTTTCTAAACTTTATTTGTTTTTCAATGAAATAATCATACTATTATTCGGGTCAAACTCTCCCTAGAATTGCACATATATAAGAGAATCATATTTTAGTATTTTTGTGATAATCAACAAACGGATGATAATATAAATCTCAATACTGTGTAGGAAACATTTAACGCCAACTTGATAGCTCTGTCTTGTGAGAATTGGGTACTTTACGGGTACCTGACTTCGTTTTTTGTTTCTTTAAATGGTATTAAGTGATCAGGACGTTTGCCTTTATATCGTGTAAAAGTCGATCATGTCGTGTGTTTATATTAAAATAATATCTTGATGAACCGTTGGCGACACAAGCCTGAAAAATTGCAAGTGTCTTATCCGGACACGTACATCGGAAAGTAGTATGTGACGGTACATCAAGTACTCTCTTCATCGCCGATGTCAAATAAGCCAGAACGGCAACATATACCTGTTAATTTACAATTTGTATTTTACTTGAGAATTGTTCGGCTTTGGTATAACAGATAGTGTATAGAATCTATGAAAGAAGACAAATTTTCACCAGTATAGTACAGACAGTGTAACAGTAGTAAGATTCCAAACAGCGGCTGATTGCACTAGTCTTCGTTAATTAATCCATAGGCACCGTAGTCGAGTCTTTAATATTGCTACAATCGACATAGAAAGAATTGTTTTTGTCTCAGTTTATATTACACTGCCTTGAAATCAACGGATTTCGGCCATTTTGCCATCTAGCCTACGTTTTATCGAACGGCTTTTCATTTTTGCATATTATCCACATGCGAAATCAATAGCTTCGTATAGGGTAGCATGGATCATGCTTGTATTGAAATGACAAAAGATAAAAGTTATTGTGGGAAAAGGTCAAGAATGGCCAAGGATGCCATTTCTGTATCAAAGACAGTCGTCTCTTTGTGTATGACTTTTGTGGAACAGACGACAATCAAAGTAATTTTACACTGCAAAATTAAGCTAAACAAAAAATGTAATATAATTATCTTCATCACAGACTTTTGCAGTTCCAAAATTTCATCGTAAAATATTGTTTACTGTGCACCAACTGAACTTAGCACGGACTAGATACTATCTGGTCTAATACATGGGCAGCGCTATGTATGTTATAATTAACAAAGGACTATACTGAATGGTAGGCAAAAGGTCAAAAGGGTCAGGGACGCCATTTCTGTAGTGAGTATTTATAGTGTCGATTTGTTTACGAGTAAAACAGTTGTGGAACAGACGACAAAGCAATATAATTCACATTATATATCACATGCTTCTACAATTATTTAATATTTTATGACAAAAATGTGCTCATACATTTATGCATATTTTTAATCTTATTCCAAAATTGTTGTATTCTGCATACATGCCAGATTACAAAAGCATAAAACATAATCAGAATAGCCTCATATCATATCATCACTATATTCGTCTGAATACATAAGATCAAACCTAACTGAAATAAGTAATAAAGATATACCAGCCTCAACAGACTCACTTGAATTTAATCAACACAATTTCTGCAAAATGCGAAACAAATCGCAGGTGATGATCGTGAACAGCTGCCCCTGTTGTGGAAAGGTCATCCCAGCTATTCATATACTGTGCGGATAAAATGTAGCAATGCTTCAAAATTTAATTCCCCAAACCTTTACAAGGAACTACAGCAATATCTTTTAAATAAGGAGTATAATAATGTAGTACTAGAAATCACGTACGCCTTCTCCAAGGAAATAGAATCATGGTAGCCTCGCCATCACATTAACGTTGATGATTGCACTTTCACAATTTGTGTTGTTTGGTTAAATACACCGCATTTCGACGTCATTTTGGGAGTCGATCACGTAACTTCATTTTACGTGCGGAAAAATAATGACAAATGTTTCAGCTAATGGATCTGAACGATTTTCTTTCAAAGTCAAAGTATAATCAGAAAGATATAGGTAAAATATTAGTGAATAACTTGACAGGTGCTTGGAAAAATTCTTGATGCAACAAAGCATTTTTCAAAGGTGAACAAAATACTATTGTCTACAGTCACCTACTCTAAACTGCTTTATCAAACAACAACAACAACAACATCAATTAAGGTGATTAATAATTTGTTTCTAGAAAATCAGTTTATATGAATAATATCAATGAGCAGTTAATATTCATTAATGTGATTTTGTTTTGAATGCCGTAATTTATAGCTATATTATGTATCTACGCATAGGATCTTTTTGTATTGACTTTTTCAAAGTCCATAATGCCTAACTTCAAATTTTATTGTCTGTGGTGAGCCCTGTGTACATATTATCACTTTGTTTGCCAAGGCTTTGATAATTTTCATCTTCACCTGCAAACTGTCTTGAAGGGATGTCAGTGTAGTTACCTGTATCTGTATCTTTATTCTCCTCATTGGCTTTAACGGTCGTGGCGTCATACTCCTTTATAACTTGATAATTTTGTTCATCGTCATTGTTCATATCTCTTTCAATGCCAAGATTATCTTCAGTATTCAGTTCTATGTCATCACGAGATTTCACGTTATCTGCGAGATTTGACTTGTTGCCGTATCTCCGTTCCATTGGCCAACGCTTGAAAAAGCACACGAGGGCATTACTGAAAATTCCCAGTATAAGACCAACACAGAGGAGTCCAACAGAGAGCAAGATGTTATTTGTCGCTGTCTTCGGACAAATTACAGCAGCCCTTTCGCTCGTACAATATTGTTGACACATAGTTGTTGTGTGAGTATTGTCGGTTGCTGTCGGGATCATTTTTGAAAACGGTTCCGTTTCAGGCCTCTGAGAATATGATTGCTTAGTCGATGGATATGGAATATTTACAGTCAATGTTACACTGTCACTACCTTTACCGATGACATTAGTTAACTCACATGTTATCGTGTGAACACCATTTTCGTTTGGACTGAATCCCAAAATTAAGAGAGACATTCCTTCCAGTCTAAATCTACCACCACTGTTCACTACACCATCGTCATAATACCAAACAGTCTCGGTAACTTGTGGATTTGCATCTTGGTTGCAGTGCAGCACTTTCTCGTCATTCTCCTCTGTTACCATGACATCAGTTGGATTAATTGTCACCATTGGTGCGTACTGGATAGTGAAAGTAACGGAACAGGATCTATCAGATGTCAAACCCGGATGTTGAAGAGTGCAGGTAAATGTCAATGTCGAACCGTCATTGCTGGACGGAATCCAGTCAATAGCAATGTAGCTCAAATCGTTTTCATCAATACCGTTGGTTTCCCTCGGTAGGGGTCCACTTTGGTCGTTACGGGACCAAAATAACCCAACTACCGGGGTAGATTGACTAGAAAGGCAAGTCAAAGTGTGTATTACACTAGGCAAGACAATTGTTGTTGTTATCGTTGTTCTTTCGGCTGTGATGACATCTTGTCCGTTTGGATTATTCACACTGCAAAACGGGTAGTTTGATGTTGGAATGACGTAAATGTTTACTGTGGCTGTCCTTGATCGTCCATCAGGCACTGCGACGTCATTCTGCCACCATGTCACTGCACATTGATAGGAACCACTGTCAAATTCAGCGGTATTTGCAGTAACTGACCTCACTTGTAATGTAAATTTTAAAGGAGTATTATACGAAATGATTCTGTATCTATCATTAGTTACGTCAACCAGCCCACCTTTGACGCTGTCTCTAAAATCATAGCCATCACTGATGATTTCTCCGTTTTTGAACCACGATACCTTCTGACCAGACTCCAGTGAACTTACTTGACAGTTTAGGGGAAATGGATAGTCAGTGCCGGCAATTCCGTATGTTAACGTCTTCGTGACATCTGCGGGCTCTTCGACAAACTGAATTCCTGAAACATACTGTAGTCCACACAGAACACTGTGAAGTGTAATTGGCACCAGCAAATAACCAGCATACATCATATCAAACAAATGTTTGTAGATACAGATTCAATTCGTGAAAGGACACAGACTTGATGTTTCCGGGTGCAATAAAGTTTGCATTGCGATTCACTTACTCTTTCACCACGGTGGCGCTGGTAGACATAGTTCAGGGGTCACCGTATGCCAACTGGTTTCACTAGTAATCTAGTCCGTCGTGCGCATGAATGAGTGAAGTTTCCTCCACTGAAAAACATTTTTCTACTCTCAACTTCATTTTTACTTCACGTTTAAAGGAAAGTGAGACATATTTGGGGTCGAGTTCTACTCAAATTATTTAAAGGGGGACGTGATGTTAACTTAATTTGTGATGCAAATGCTTTGAAATTCTGAAATTAAATTTTGAAACCTTCTGTAATTTAAGATAGGAAAACTGCTCAAATAAGCTGCTTTTGCGACGGAGGGTACTTTAAACGATGTCTTTTATTCCTGTTCTACATTTTCATAACTCTTACCGGTTTCATTTTGATCAGGGTTATTTGCCATCATGGTGAATATGTCGATTAATCTAACCATGTTACTACAGGGAAATCTTAGCACAGCTAATGAGATTTGCTTGGTGTAATTCTATAAAATCTTGCATTCGATGCATTGTACAAAATCTACGACTGTCTTTACTGCCCGAGGCGATAATTGGCAATTGAATAAAATTAATATTTTAGCGTGGTACTTTTGTGACTGTTTGTTTATCCAAACCAAATTACGAAACTCATTTAGACAAAAATGAGAACGTGTTAGACAAACTAACAATACATCAAAGTCCGGGTACTTTGGGTTGAGTTGATGTTAATTGCTGTTTTATCAAAATTTTTCCAGCAGTTTACAGTAAATAATCGTGGTAACTCCGACAGTGTACTTCTCTAACCTTACAATCTTCGTTTCTGCACAAACATTAACATTAGTCGGTGAAAGGAATAATTTTCTTCTTGAGTCATTGCTTAGATTTTCACTTCGGGAGATTAGTCGATAAAGTCATGCGCAACAAATAGGAAAACAATGGACGGGAAAAACATTATATTTTCACTAAGCATATGAAGTCAATATGTTTTTTTAAAACATTCATTCAAAGTGGAATAAAGAAATTTTGGTATTTATGATCTTAACTAGATACCTGATAAAGAAGGAAACTAAAGTGTACTTAAAAGGGCGTCACGGTACTTACGGTTTATCCATAAACCCTCTGGGGTCTATTGTTCGTGTAAGACAGTTGTATTCGTTCCCCTTGGACTCTCTTCCAGCGGTGTTTCATGTCAGATAACACTTTCACCCTTCATCATTTCAAAGATACAATTGTTGGTAACGCAAGGTAATTCTAGATCATGATCAAATATTAAGGATCAAACTAAAAAACAATTTAAAAAAAACAAACAATAAAGCGCCAAAAAACAAAGGAAGCGGTACTCATACGTCAACGTAGAGGGCAGTTCAAAAGTACCCGTATACGACTTCTTAGAAAATAACACATTCTGGTCACTTTTTAAAAAGCTCACAAACTAAACACCTCATTTTGGGAGTCTTTACTCACTAACACAATGGCGAGGCAGTGAAACAGGTGGCGCGGATGGTTTAATTCTCCACTGGGTTGACAGTGTTACAGCTGAATTGGGCGTAAACGAAGTCGATCCCATTGGACGATATCCATTATGGACACCAAAATTCATGAACATTTTGCGTGTTCGTTAATCAAATCTGGTTGCTGATCACTAGGAACAGCCTTTATGTTTGCATGTCTTGCTAACATATATTTTTTTGTATATGTACACTCATATGTACATTTAACACTCTATTTATGCTTTTCAGGGGCATATAATAGTGGAAAACACACACTTTAAGTTCTTCGATACGATCCAATGCGACATTTACCTCATCACAGAGTTTACGCAGTATTAGTGGTGACCTTGTTCGTTACTTTGCAGATCAATCTCCATACGGTCACAGTGGCAGAGTTATTTCAATATATTTTAAAATATAATATTTTTTTAAAAATTGACAGAATGGAGGTTCGTGTCTGTCCTCGCTCGTGTCCCCTTCTACACAAGCTGTTGAAAACAGATTAAGAAAGATGCAAGAAATTTGCGGCAGAGAAATGATAATCCTGATGTCGAGAAAATAAGAAGAGATTTGTCCTGACATGACTTCTGTGGAGCCGAAGAATCATCTAATCCCGCGAGAGTATGCCTATGAATGAATGATGAAATGACCCTAATTTACCTTAAACAGTAGTTACACAAACTGTCAACAACGATGACACAACAAGATAGTTTAGCTGTTGGACCCTTAGGGCTTCGATATCGATAGCATGAGACCAAGCTCGTCCGTGCGTCTATGCATAAGCGTTAAATGTACCCTTACATTCAGTGCATAGAATTGGCAACGAAAAGGTAATCGAAGGTCCCTTGAAAGACCAAAACTCACTCTACTTTGTCAAATGTCCAAACTCTGCCCAATGTCCAAGATGTTAGACTCTTTCTTTGTCTTCCGTTGGGTCTGCTGAGCGTAAATATCGATTTTTGTGGGATTTGTGCGTGATTTTTGTTGAGGGGTGGGGGCTATTTAAGGACTCAAAAGGATTTCATTTATAGTAGTTTGATTAAATCCATGATAGGGAAAAACAGTAAGACTTAGTACGAAAAAATGGACTTTAGTTTACATGTTCGATTAAGTTTTATTGCTTATTCGTTCTCTCCAGGGATCAAGACTGCATTGACTATGCGTTTCGCATCTCCACAAAGATATCTTTACTTTCGTCGGTTCAAGAAACATTTTAGAACTCACAGTATATGTATGATAACATGGTTAATCATTCATTATGGGGATTTCTTGCTCGGGTGCATGCGTCAGCGTCGTTTTCCTCTTGTGATTCACCACAAATACTCCTCTTAGGCAAGAGAAAAAAAATCTTGTTCATCGGATTTTTTGGACCAAGTTCCAGGAGCGGCGAGCGAAAATTTTTTTTTAATTTTTTTCTAGGCCGAAGGTAAACGCGCTCTCTGGCATTTTTGCACAGATGCAGACAAGGCAAGATAATTGTTTCCCTTTTTGCCAGAAATATCTCAGACAAGAAACACTGATACTGGTGACTGAATTCAATACTATATTTCCCAACAATAACATAGTGTTTGCACAACATATTCTGAGTATTTCAACATTCTCCCAGAATAAAACTGAAATGTACAGCAAATCGCTGAAATCCAACAATTCAGTATTGTCCTTTAATATTGTCCTGGTGGGACCTAGGATCGGAGTGAAGTTATATAGTCATCATTCAGAAGGCTGTCTTGTACTCCACAATAGAAACAGCAAGCTTCAAATGATACTTTAACATCGACGCAACCATATGTTTTGTCATTGCCGTAAATTTTTATACTTTCGATGCAATTTTCATTCAATCGGATGCACCGTCCATCTGCTGTCACGATCTTGTTGAACAAATCGCCTAACGTAATATCAGGACAAACACTGAATAGCGTCTTTGGAACTAACTGTTGGCCATCACGTCGAATGTTGGCGATCAAATTAATACTCATGATGTGACATGTACTAGCCTTTACAAAACGAGGAAATTTCTGGCCAAATCGACCCACTTTGCGCTGTGATTCGCCAAATTCAGACGTCACAACAACATGTTGGCGGTCAACTATTAAAGTCCAAACTAGTCGGAAGTCTCATTCAAAATCCTGTGCCCGCGAAAACCCGACAAAGTGTAGGCGCCACCAGCGGCAGTACTAAAAATATTTGAAATGCGGAAGTAAGAATTTGCCGCGATCAAAAAAAAAGAAAAAATTCCAAATATGCCAAAGTAGAAGCGGCGATTCCGATGAACAATGTATTTTTTCTTCCAAGCCTTAAGGAAATTATTTGTAGCCACCACTAGGACTTTCAATGTAAAACGTAAAAAAAGGAAATGAAACGTGCTTTACGGTCTTCATAGAGTTCGAGCTTAGTGGCATGGGAAAACTGTTCAATCGTCAGATAATTTAAATACGTTGTATAACATAGACCCTCGCGACTATGATTTTAAAAAGATCGATCTGCAAACGCTATGTCCGATTTTCGGCCCAGAGCCATTCACACTTCTCTCTATCATCGCTGACGTTGTCGGCTTCAAACGAAAGTTCAAGGTAGTAATTAAACAAAAACAAAAGAAGCTGCACTCCACCTGAGGCCAGATACTTCAGAGGTACCTGTTAACTACATATATCGGGTTTACTAACAGATTCGACATACCTGTCAAGTGCTGTACCAATTGTTAAAAATGTAACAGCTCCTTTGAAGAGATTCCTGCACTTAGTGCGCCCTCAAATGTGTACAATGCATTCCACTGATCATTTATCACATATCTCCTGACTTATTACTGAAATATGTGGAAACCATTCCTTTGTCGTTTGGTATTTCTAAACAAAGTTATCGAAAGCAAACTTTGTGGAGGATAGCTTTTGAAAAACAGTTTTACATCTTTCTGATAGCTTTGTTTTACTGTAGCGAAAAGTTTCCAAGAGCGAAACAGTTAGTGAGCGCGCATGTGAAAAGGATATGATTGCCTTAAATCTTCAGGGCCTGAAGAAAGGAGCAACAGTTTACTGTCAAAAGGTACCTCTGTATCTTTTAAAGGGTCCAACCGGTTTGTTTTCGCACATGAAACATAACTAAAGAGCTGCGACCTTACTGTCTTTTCGTCGGCAACACAAGTTGTAGATCATCTAAAATATTTTTTCGCAGACATTGTCGCCGAGTAACGTCCTACCCTGAAAATCAATGAAAAGAACCACCTCGCTGTTGATCGACAAAGCTATTACCAGAAACCATCTCCCCGCACCATTTTTGCTGTTTACATAAATGAATTGATGTTGTTGTTGCATAGATAATGTACATTTTTTACAAATTCTACATGTGAACTTAAACTTTTACATTTGACTTGAATCTGAACCAACCAGGTCCACTGTCTCCAATTCCTCCCTCTCTCTCTCGTTTGCAAAGTATAAATGAAGAGCTAGTTCGAGAAACTGGCCATTTTACAAATATTCGACACAATGCCATTGTACATTAAATAGTTTTATAACAGTAGGCGACTGTTTAAAAAGTGAATAGCCATTGCAATGACCATTTTTACATTTTTGTGATAGAGAGCTTTGTTACAACTCCACGATGCTCCGAAGAAATCGAATATGAGAACGCTTCAAGTTGTGACCACAGTCACATAATTACAGTGATTTCCGATAATGCATATTTATGGCATATACCAACCCTAAACCACATAATGTCGCAGTGACACAAAAAAGCCTTCAAAATGTGTGAAAAGTTTAAAATCTGGAACAGGATGACAGTTGTAATACAATTGTATGCTGCCAGTCGATGTGATTTTGGAACATCTACCATGGCGGGAGACCTCGACGGGAAAATCCAGCAATCACTTTTCAGGGCGATTTTTAAAACCATTCACGGATTTTTTGACGTTTTAGTGCTAATTGGTCTGAAACAAAGGTCTATATTAGGGTAGGTCACTGTAAACCTACAGTAATACAGCAATACCCCGAATTAACAATAACTTCAAATAGTCCGTGGGCTAGAGGGGGTCTACGTGCACCCCCCCCCCACAGGATAACAAACCTGTATTTTTCAGAACCCTTGGGATCCCTAGAATACGAAATGGAATTTT
>LD349371.1:108674-138542 GCA_001465055.1 Ptychodera flava | reverse complement strand
AAGTATGACTGATTACTTATTTTGCATAAGAACAATAGGTGTCAGTCGTGTTTTCAGGAATAAATGGATGGCAAGAACAATAGGTCACATGACCTGAAGTGGTATAAATGATTAAATAGTCACGTCCTTGAAAACAGTAGTAATGCAACAAAGCATTCTTTAAATATCAGATGAAGAAAATACTATTGTCTACAGCTACTTAAGCTTACTCTGAACTGGTTTCTAAAATAGCGATGACGTCAATTGTGGTGATTAATAACTTGTGTTTTGAAAAAAATGATCTGAAACTCTATATTTAAAATATTCATTTGTGTGATTTTGTTTGAATGCTGTAATTTTCAGCTGTGTTGTGTTTAATACACATCACGCCTTTTGTGCTGCCTTTTCGAAGCCAAGCATGATATCTAATTTCAAATTTTATAGTCCGTAGTAAGCCCTGTGTAAACATCATCATTTTGTTTCCCAAGGTTTTGATAATGCTCATCTTCACCTGCAAAATGTCTTGAAGGGATGTTGGCGTAGTTGACTGTATCTGTCACTTAACTTTCCTCTCTGGCTTTAACAGTCGCGGCGTCATACTCCTTTACAACTTGATAATTTTGCTCATCGTCATTGTTCTTGTTACGTTAGATGCCAAGATTATCTTTAGTATTCAGCTCAATGTCATCACGGGATTTCACCTTATCTGCGAGATTTGAGTTATTGCCTTGCCTCCGTTCTATTAGGCCAAGCTTGTTCATGAAAAAGCATACGACAGAGGTACTGAAAACCCCGACAATCAAACCAACACAGAGGAGTCCAACTGGGAGCCCAATGTTGTTTATTGCAGTCTGCTGACAAATAACAGCAGCGCATTCACTCACACAATATTGCTGACATATAGTTATTGTATGGGTATTGTCAGTTGCTGTCGTGATCATTTTTGAAAACAGATCCGTTTTAGGCCTCTGAGAACATGGCTGCTTTGTTGATGAATATTGTACATCCACTGTCACGTTACACTGTCACTTCCGGTGGCTATGGCATTAGTTAACTGACATATTATTGTATGATTACCATTGTCTTTTCGCCTGAATCCAACAATACGGAGAGACACGCCTTCCAGAGTAAATCTACCACCACTGTTCACTACGTCATCGTCATAATACCAAACAGGCTCTGTAACTTGAGGATTTGCATCTTGGTTGCAGTGCAGCACTATCTCATCATTCTCCTCTGTTACCATGACATCAGTTGGATCGATTGTCGCTATTGGTGCGTACTGTAAATTGAAGTTGAGGGAACAGGTTCTATTAGATAACAAACCAGGATGTTGAAGGATGCAGGTAAATGTCAATGTCGAACCGTCGTTGCGGGATGGCATCCAGTCAACAGCAAAAAATAGCAAACCGTTGTCATCTTTACCGTTGGTTTTCCTTAGTAGGCATCCACTTTGGTCGTAACGGTACCATAGCAAACCAACTCTAGGGGTAGATTGACCAGAAAGACAAGTCAAAGTGTATGTTCCACCAGGCAAGACAATTGGTGCTGTTGCCGTTATTGTTGGTCCGGCTGTAATGTCATCTTGTCCGTTTGGATTACTCACTTTGTGAACTGGGTAGTTTGGTGTTGGAATGACGTAAACGTTAACTTGGGCTGTCCTTGATCTTCCATCAGATACTGCGGCGTCATTAGGCCATGTCACTCCACATTGATATGTAACGCTGTCAAATTCAACGGTACTCGGCGACACTGACCTCACGTGTAAAGTGAATTGTAAAGGAGTATTATATGAAATTATTCTGTATGTATCATTAGTTACGTCAACCAGGCGACCTTTGACATTGTCTCTAAAATCATAGCCATCACTGATGATTTCTTCATTTTTGAACCACGATGCCTTTTGATCGGACTCTAGTGAATCTACTTGGCAGTCTAGGAAAATTAAATCATAAATCCCGGCACCTCCGTAGGTAAACTTCTTCGTGACATCTGCGAGCTCTGCAAAAAACTCAACTCCAAAAGCACATTCTAGATCAAACAAAACACAGTGAAGTGTAACTGGTACCAGCAAATACTCAGCATACATCATATCAAACAAATATCGTTTGTAGATACAGATTTCAATTCTTGAAAGGATAAAGGTTTGATGTTTCTTCATACAGACATTTTGCCTTGCGATACATTAACTCTTTTACCACGGTGATGCTGGTGGTCATAGTCAGGGGTTATGATATGCTGATTGGTATCACTAGAAATCTAGCCCCTAGTGTGCATGATTGGATAAAATTTCCTCTAATTCAGTCCCTTTTTCGAATCTCAAAGTCCTTTTAACTTCACTTGTAAAGGCGATGAGGCATTTCGACGATAGTTAGTCAAGTTCTACTCAAATTGTTCAAAGTGGACTGTGATGTTAATATAATTTTTGATGCAACCTGATTTCTGAAATTAAAGGTAGCAACTAAAATTAGAAAACTGCTCAAATAAGCTGCTTTTCTGGTGTTGGGTGCTTCGAATTATTTAATGTATTCCTGAAACGTAACTTTTGAGTTTTACTGTTTTCATTTCGCTGTAACGGTTTGCATATGTAACTGTCATCCGTTCGGAAAGAAATTATATCCCTAAATGTAACACTATTGAGAAATACTCCGATACGTCCGTGTACAAGACATGGTTGATCAAATGTTTTAGTGTTCCGTTTTTCAGAGCCCTGCAAGAGTCTCCCCTTTTCTAGTTTTCGTCAATAAATCTTAAATGCTCTTGCCTACTAGTGATCATGTGACCACACCATGCTATTAGTCTGTAAACACTGACAAAGGAGCTACAGTGTTGAACTTATCAAGGGATTAAATTAAATTGTAAACATCTCACCAATATGTCGATATTTCACGTCCTTAGTATATTGCGAAATATTGACAGATTGAATTAACCATTTTGTCAGTCAACAGTGAGTATTGGTCAGATTGCTTTACAAACAGTAAAATCTTATCTATTGTCATTACCCTTTGCAGAAGCTACGGAGACATATTTATTAAAGGAATAGAACAAAATCTACACTTCAACGACCATTTTAAAGGTTAAATTTACAATTGACAGGTTTTCTAGTCTAGCATAGAGCTATACACAGGTATTGCGACCATTTTGCTTTTCAAACACCGATAAATGTTAGGCAACGTGTTTCTCTACAACCAATATTTGCACGCTGATACGTTCTGATGTGGCTCTAGTAATAGACATCAAATCAGGTCCAATAATCGTTATCATTCAAGGTAAACTGTGAAATTACCAGGTCCAAGGAACATATAGATGATGACAAAGGCAATGGGGCAATCTTTAACCACGAAATAGTGGTGGTACCAGGTGTCCGGAATGGGTAAGCGTACCCTGCCAGCTAGCCGCACCCGTCAAGATTGACCCAAAGCGACAAATTCATTGTTATTTGGTGAATTCACCAAATTACTTTTATGAGTCAAAATTTGGTATGCTGTCATTCATCATTTGAAAAACAGACAGGTTATATTTTGATACAACATCTCCGTATCTACCGTAGAACTTCTTAAATGATTTCACAAATCTACTTTCTGAGAATCCTTGCCTCACTAACTTTTGAGCTAATAGGTTGTGTCTAACTCGAAAGTCTTCATATGAATGGCATGCTCTACTGTATCTGAGGAGTTGTGAAATATACACACCATAAGCTGGAGATGATGGTATATTGCTCGACAAAGAGGGAAAGTTTATGATTTCAAAATTGAAATCGTCTCTTTTGTCATACAGCTTAGTATATAGTGTATTATGTCTAATTTCAAACAATACATCTAGGTATGTTAGTTAGTTAAGTTTATTATAGTGACATGAGATATCAGTGGTTCAAAAAGAATACAATTCAGCATAAGGTTAACACCTCCCAGCCCAATGGGCTTATATGTAACTTTTAAGACAATTCAAAATATAGGTCACGAGGGCATTGTAAGCGGAAAACTACGCTTTCAAACATTCACATATAAACGCTCTTTTCTCCTTGTAAATGCATGTTCAATAAACTTTGATATTCCCCTAACGTTTCTAGACATCAAAAATTTACATTTCTCAGTATCTGATGTCAAAGTTTGATAATCAGTATTTGAATTTAAATACATTTCCCTCAAATCGTCATATAGATTACAATGGAAGAAAGTGCATCTCATTTTCTACAGCATTTTGATTACAGAAAATACAGATTCTATTGTCAACAGCTTCTCCCCTATATCTTCCAGTTTCTATTCGTAAAGGCAAAACACCGGTTCTAAATTGAGCCAATAAAGATCGCATCTACGAGAGAGACACATCGATACATAGCATTCTACATTATAATCAGTTTTAAAGAGCACATATGTTCTTAGTTTTGGTTTTCGGTTTACACTTTCACACCAAGCAGTGGAATGTTCAAGTAGCAAACGACTTGAGGCAAGACTTAAGTTTACATGACAGCATGAAGTAGTCCATCTGTATCAAAATTCAGGTCATCAAAAGTATGACATACATCAGAAGACCAATTGGACTGCTGAAGAGCAGTCCAATTGGTCCCAGAGAAATATTTTCTTTGTTAATCTGTTTCCATCAAGGTTAACAAGATGATTCCAATATCTGAGTATCCAAGTGTATCTTCGCACCTGACATGAATTCCAATCTGTGTCACCAAATACAGCATCAATAGGTGTAAATCTATGAACTCCTAAAAAGAACCGTTAAGCATGATTTTGAACCGAGTCACACTTTGGATGTTTGCCGTAACCCCGAATAGCTGAACCATAGTCCAGTATTGGGGCTACACATGAATTGTAAAGCTTTGTTTATGTGCTAAAACCCATATCTTTAAGAATTTTGAACTTTGAAATAATAAACCCAAGTGCTCTTTTGGCTAACTCAGCCAGATAAGATAATGTATCAGAGAAGTCTAAAAATTCATTGAGTACAATACCTAGGTATTTGTAGATTGCCGTATACCATGTTGACCATTACGTAACTCCTGCAGCAATGCAAAGATGTGATCTCCATTGTTCGATGTTACCACGCTGCTCTCTCAAGATTCAGAACCGGTGGAACTTGGTCGCGGTCTTTTCTCCTGGTTAGAAGTCATTATTACTCAAAGCTTGACAAAACTGGTTACCTTGTTTATAAAGTAAAACACAGACTAACTTTCCAAACAAGTTTAGTCGATGTTTGAGGAAATTTTAGCAATATTTTCAGTACCGATAATACAGACGTGTGTACGCGTCAGACAGCGCCCTCGCCATGTATGATGCCGAGTCCACACTTTCAGTTGTTTCTTTTATTTCTAAATCATCTGGGTAGATGTGGTGTAGATAATTGGATATACCAGGATTGTTTAAACTGATGAGATCATCAATATATCTGTGGGTGTTGTTAAATCGCTTGGAAATCCTTTTACACCCAGATTTCTGAAGTGATCATTGCATGAACTCTGCTTCATACGAATACAAAAATCTTGAAGTCTGCAAGAAGTGGGGCGCAGTTTGTGCCCATGGGAATGCCTATGGTTTGCCTGTAAATCCACTTGTAAATCCACTTTGCAAGGTAATAGAAATGAATCACCAGTTAAGCAAATCCAAATAGAGTGCAATTCGAGATCAACTCAACATTTTACGGATAGCATTCGCCAATACGCATGAAATTGATATTCTTAATTAAGGTAATTAGTAACTGTTATTATGATGAACGAAAGGCTCAACTTACTGTTTCCTCGACTCTTACCACATGAACTTTGCTTAAAGGACCTGGTACAATGGTGTTCAATGATAGTGATGACGACACATGGTATTGGTCGTGGTGGGTCATCAGGCGCATTCACACTTTCGTTTATTATAGGAAGCAAATTCATTTCACTCAGCACTCTCGTGTACATAAGGCCAATTTCGTGATCTCCCTTTACAGTATACCGTCGAGTTCGTGTAAGGTGGTTCGCGCTTCGATAATGAAAGACTTACAGGTTTGCTCTCATTAAAATATTGAACCATTCTCTCTCAAAATCAAGAATAAATATCATCGGTCACCGTGCAAAATGTAGTTACAGAGATACAAGATACGAATATTTATCGATATTTAAAATTCAAACTGGCAGTCATCCCTATGTTATCGCTATGTGGGAAAATAAAATTCCAGATTTTAACAAAATTAAGCCTGTTAAAACGTTATTCATACCATGAGCTTCAAATTGAGCCTCTACAACTGGTAGGCCTGTAAGAGTAGAGACTCTGAATATGTGTCCAATGCGTATCTTATATAGCTGTTTGTTGTTGTCCACCATTCCAGTACATTTTTTTAAATTTAACATTAAAAACGTCTATGTTTCGTTATTTACCAAAGTCTTGGCGATTAATGTTGCCTTAATCATTGTAAAAAGCCTATAGACAATAAGGGACGAAGTGAAAATATTATACAAGGGTAAATATGATATTGAAAAGCACTTGCAATTAAAAGTAGAGGAAGTACATGGAACTATCACCAAATTAAAAAAAGAAATAAATATTCTGAGTGGTACACTGCAAAAGCCGACCGGAGACATAATTACTGGAGGACAAGAATAGAAAAATAAAAGCAACGAAAGCATCTAATAAAACGGGAAAATGATGAAGCAAAACAACTTTAATGTTGGAAAGAATAAGTAGCGAACTCTCACATATGACTAATCTCGATACATTGGCAACTAAAGGAATCAACCGTAAAGAATTACCAGTTTAATACCATTCTCTCAAAGTAACTTTCTCTTTTCACTTCCCTTTCAGGGTTCCTGTCAATTGTTCGTCTTTTATCTAGATGGGACGTTTCAGTCTTATCGTCCTGCACAGTCCACACGAGACTTCTCATTTGTAAATCATTAACGCACAATCAAGTTTAGTGATCACTCTGTCTCCTCCGATAGTGTTTTGTTGAAACCTTCACTTCATACTTTCGCTGCTTTTATTTTCTGTTCTTATCTTTTAGAACTTACTGCTCAGTCGGCTTATAAACTTCTGTAATACATTTTGTATTGTGGAAAACACTTCTCCAGTCTGAAGTTATGTTTCGCAAGTTTGACACACAAATTAGAGTGACTATGGGATTGGGATTTGGGATTGGTACACAAGTAAACAAATTATGCACATTTATTTGCATTCCAAGGCCTCCGACCCATATGCAAAGGGCGTTACATAACTCGATTTGATGAGATTCTACAAAAAATATAAAACCATCAGAAATAGTCTTCATTCTAAGATAAAATGCTTTAAATATAAAGTGACACATTTGCAATAACAGCTTTGAATCTGACGAACGAAAGAGATTAATAAATTTACTAAAGTTTGGCTCAATAATTGCCTTTAGAGTTAAGTATTGTTTTTGTAGTGTGCTATAAAAAGTACAAACTAACATAACATGATACTCATCTTCCACATCACCTTTACTACATGATTTACTTAGTCTAGCTGATAGATCAATATTCTACCTTCTTCCTTCTAAAATGGCTAAAGGAAGTTCCCAGCATTGAAAGAAAGCAAAGGTTTGAATGAGTTGCCAGTTACAATTCAAAGAAATATATTTTTCTTGCTCATGTAAGGATTTGAACTGGTTGTAAGAGCTTAACATGAACTTTTCCATTAATGAAGTTTTCCATTGTTGTTTAAGTATGTCTGAAACTCTTTATATTGAAATAAGTTAAAATAGAGGTTTATTACCTTATTTTTTGAGCTATCCATGCAGAGCTAAAGCTATAAGAAAACAAAATATTCTTAATAGAGGTTGCCCATGTGTGCCTATGTTTAATAAGCCTGCTTAGGGAGCCGATCTTAATCCAGTAAGATATACAACGTTTTAGAGTATGGAGGAAAAGGGGAGGTAAGCATTCTCCAATTACAACTTCATTGCAGGCATGGTTTGGTAAACCCAAACATTTTCGACACCATTTCCTAGGAATTTCCTCTAAAACATCAAAGTATTGGAATCCCCGAATTTCAGAGCCATAACAAAGGATGAGGAAAAATCATATTGTCAAAACGTCTAAAATGACATTCGAATGGGAAGAAACCGAGCCTTGATCTGGCAATTGACGGCGCAGTTAGTGGGGTGACTATGTGGAGAGTGTGTAAGACGATTGTTTTTCATATCGAAATTTAGACAAAAGAGGCATGTTCACTCCGCTTATGAATTTTAATAAAGCTAGACAGTGGGTAGCACGAGCTGAGATAGCGGAAAATGTGCCCTTTGAAATGTTTGATTTCCGTTTGCGAACTGAAAACAAATTCTCATGAATTGGATACAATTTATCAAGGTATTGCTATGCGTGATCTAATCAATGTCTGTGTGCACGAAACCCTATCAAGTAACTAAGACGAGTAAAAAAAACGGTAAAAGTGAAAACGATGTAGAAAATGATCAAACATATTCTGTATGTCATGGCTTCAACATACTTTTAGCACTGCTTTACTTCAAGAAGACACGTCCTACAAAGTATCGTTGCATATTTGCTGGTATCTTGACCATATGTGCTCATCAAAAGTGTATGAAAACGTCAGAGGGAATGTTTTCAGCAGAATGGGACTTGGAAAATAATTCATGGGCTAGTCAAGTGACGAAAAAATCAGTAGATCTATCCGGGATTGGTCAGGATGAGCTCAAGCATGTTTTGCTTTTCCACAATTTTACATTTATACTAAAATGATTCTATCCAGAAGATATCATAGTAATCTAGTTTTCTATTGATATGCTAATTACTGTTCTAAAATGTCTTCACTTGTAGTAAATATGACCTTTTACAAAGTTCTAAAGATGACAAATTAAACTCAAGGTCATGGAGGAGAATGACCTATATAACAGTTATGTAACCATGTATTTCAACCTTATATGTATCTGTAGTCAACTATGCATACTTATCTAACTATTTATTTATCTATTTATATATTTTTATCTATCTTTGCCAAATGCATTATTTCACATTACAAATACAACGTCTTTTATCTTATATCTGCTGTTACAGGCAGAGAACCATAAATAAAGTAACACGATAGAAACGTATTCATGTTATGCAATCGAGCATAATGTTTTGTTAACTTTGTTTATTGTGGGCGTGCCAAGTTAATCACAGAAACATTAAAATGGGAAAAGAGCTTAAATAAGGAAGTCTAAAATAGGTAGGAATACCGGAATGAATATTTTTTTCCATGAGTCAAAGTGCTTATCAACTGCTCAACACTAAGCTTTTCAACGAGACATTTTAGTGGTCGCCTGGTGATAAATATGGGAGATAATTTAGAAAATGTACCTCATTCCTTTGTAAAAGAGAGCAAATTACACTACAGCATATTTAATATGAGCTCTATTTGAAGTCTAACAGATACTCATTAGGCCTAAAGGAAAAGAAATAAAGCAACAAGTTCTCAAAAACATCCATGGGCTAACAAAATGTCTACAATGTTATGCACCGTATCTAACAACGTGATCGATCTGTTTCTACACTTAATTTTTGGCCGAATGACAATGGAAGCAACACTGAATTATTTTCTATTTTGAGTTGAATATTGTATGTCGGACAGTTACGCCCATTACCCAGACACTATATCTTACTTCAAATTGTGTTGCTTTTGTTGTTGTTGGTGGTGGTGAGTTCAGTATACACACTATCACTGCGTTTTCCAAGGCTTTGATAATGTTCACTTTTGCCTGCAAACTGTCTTAGGGGGACATTTGGGTGGATAATAACCGTAGCCTCTGTAACGTCACCCTCGTCTCGGGTGTTAACACTCAAGGCGTAATCATCATTTATATCTTCATAATTTACTTCATCGTCAATGTTCGAATCTCTTTGTATGCCAACGTTATCTTTGGTATCCATTTCAATATCATCACGGGATCTCGCGCCGGCTACGAGATTTGACTTATTGACATATATCTGTTCAATTCGACCACTCTTGTAAAGGAAAAAGCATATAATAGTGGTACTCAAAACACCTACAGTTAGACCAGCAAAGAGGAGTCCGATAGCAAAAGAGATGCTTGTAGTTGCCGTATTCGAACAAACGACGGCCGCCTCTTCACAAAAATACTTTTGAGGACACATAGTTATTATGTTGTCGGTTGTTGTTGTTTGAGATATTATGTTGTCAGTTATTGTTGTTTCAAGTGATTTTGAATACAGGCCCGTCAGAGATCTTTCGGAATGTGGCTGGTTTGAAGATTTAAGCGGAATATCCACTGTCAAAGTTGCACTGTCTCTGCCTGTACTGATGACATTGATTTTGTGAGTTTCACATATTACAGTATGATCACCATTGTCCATCGGACTGAATCCTGAAATCTTTAGATACTTTCCTTCCAGTCTAAATCTACCACCACTGTTCACTACGTCATCGTCATAATACCAAACAGGCTCTGTAATTTGTGAATTTACATCTTGGTAGCACTGCAGCACTATCTCGTCATTCTCCTCTGTTACCACGACGAAAGTTGGGGCGATTGTCACAACTGGTGCGTTCTGGATATTGAAACTGAACGAACAGGTTCTATATAGCAATCCCGGATGTTGAAGACCACAGGTAATTGTTGAAGATGATTGGTCATTTCTTGACGGTATCCAATCATAAGTAGTGTAGAATAACCCATCACCATTTAAACCACTGCTCGACTCTGGTAGCGGGTCTATTTGGTCATTTCGAGACCAAATCAATGTAACAGGAGGTGTTGACGGAGCAGAAAGACAGGTTAAGGTAAGCGCATTACAAGATACAACGCCTGCCATCTGGGTAGAATTGTCTTCCTGATCTCTTGAATCGGACAACTTGCATAGTGGGTAATTAGTTGTCGGAATGACATATATGATAACTTCAGCTGATTTTGATCTTCCAAACTGTGTGTCCATATCATTCATCAAGGTTACTGCACACTGATATCTACCACTGTCGAACTCGGCAGTGCTTGGTGAGACAGAACTTACTCGTAAAATAAACCTAAATAGTACACCATAAGACAGTATTCTGTATCTGTCATTAGTTGCGTCAACCAATCGACCTTTGACATTGTCTCTAAAATAATAGCCATCACTGATGATTTCTCCATTTTTAAACCACGATACCTTCTGATCTGGCTCTAGTGAACTCACTGCGCATGCTAAGAAAATGGATTCATCTGTTCCTGTACTTCGGAATGTGAAGGTCTTCTGAACATCCTCTGGCTCCTCCAAATACTGAAACGCTGACACACAAACCATTCCAAACAGAACACATAATAGTGTAAATCTCACCAGCCTGTGCACAGTAGACATGGTTATTGAAAAATATTGACGTTGTCGAAACAAAGTCCAACTTTTTGAAAAAGAAAGTCATTTGATGTTTCTACAATCCAAATAAACAGAAAGTTTCCTTTGTAACATACTCCTAATACGCTGAAATAACGATGCCAGTATAGTCCAGCGTTCACAGTAAGCTGATGATTTGTGTCTCAATCTGTGTCAGCACATCTACGCAATGTTTATCACTTCATGTCTATCGCAGCAACGAGGTACGCAACATAGGTTTTGCTGTCAGCTTTTAATGATTTATTTCATTGTATAATTCAGACTATTGACTTTGCATTCAATGCATTATGAAAAATATACGACTATCTTTATTGTCTGGAGTGGACATGTGACATTATAGTGACCAATATGGCATGTTATATATTGACCAGAGGGCGCTGTTTACGTGGCGGTTGAACCGCCACTTCATCGCTACAAACTTGTCATATTTTGTGCATTTTCGATCACCACTTCAATCAATATTGAAGTAGCATCCTTGAATACTTCAAGTGACTGTTCATAGCTCTGTTGGCTAGATTTGCTGAATGTAAGGTGGAAAAATGACTTTCTGATTTTACTACTAAATGACAACCCTGGACAATAGAACATTCCCCAAAGGGTTGGTGAAGGCTATCGTTTTAATGCAAATTATTGCTTAGTAAACAATGCCAAGATGCAACGACTGTGGGAAGACATCTGGTGTCAGCTTTTGCAAAGGGGATTTATTTTTGTGTAATAAATGCAAGGAGAAACGTTTTTCATCAAAACCTAGTGCAGCGATACAACTCAAGAAGATCAGACACCTAGCAACAACACCGAGATATACCAAAAACTGAATGAAATCAACAGACAACTCGCCTGCCTGCCATCTGTCGTCAAAGATATTCAGGAAATCAAATCATCCCAAACTACAATTACAAAGTCACTCGAATACTTCAACACTCTGGTAGAAGAAATGAGAGTTCCAATTATCACCCTACAAAATGACAACAAGCGATTACAACAACGGAATGACGAACTGATACAACCGATATCAGAAATTGAAAAAGCCAAGAAGATCAAAATCAGTATAGTAGGCGCGAGAACATTGAAATCCATGGCATCCCGGAGATTCAGAATGAAAACACGGACGGCATAACATTATCAGTTGTGAAATGCATTGAACCAGGTATAACAATCAACGACATAGATATAACACATCGAATTGGAAATCAAGATAGGAGACAAGACGAACCACGACATCGACCAATTATCGTCAAATCTGTGAACAGAAGAATGAGAGACATGTATACAAAGAAAGAAAGAAAGAAGCTGAATGACTACGGACAAACTAAAAGCGCAAATAAAGTATACGTCAATGAAAATCTAACATCAGTAAACGTAAACTAATGAAAACTATAAATGACAAGAGGAAAGCGTTAAGCTATAAATATTTATGTTTTAGTAGGTGCTTTTTCACTATTGATATCAACCAATTTTCTAATACTGCTCATAAGCTCTTAGATAATCTTTTATGTTTAAACTATAAACAAGTAATTAGAATCCCAACTCATGTCACTCAAACTTTAGAAACCATAATTGACCATATTTACACAAATATCTATGATAGTCATATAGTTTGTGCTGACATTTCAGACCATTTTCCAGTTTTTCTATTTTTTGAAAACATTTGTACACCATCTTCAGAGTCAAGTCATACCCTCTCAAGTGTATGTTCAAATTCCTAAACATCCAAACGAATTAATGAAGGTAGTATATGTAGTAAAGCGTTTAGCACAGTGTGCCAGGAACATTTTATAATCTTCATGCAAATGATACAATAGTCAAGATTTATTTTCTTTATGACAGCCATGGTTCTCTTGGAAAACTCTAAAATGAAAAAAAAGAGTACAGCGACAACGTAGGAATCATCAGCCACTTAAGTTACACAGCATGTGGTTGTTATGTCGTAGGAGATGTAGAGCTGATGAAATGCTAGAGAAGAAACGCTACGTGTAAGGTCGGGAAATACATAATTACTGTCAGTTCCTCTTAAAATTGTGTTATGGGGTATCTCAGTGAAACTCTTTTATTTTTATTCGAGGAATTCCAATGTGAACAAGTCCCATTTACAGACGCCATAAAATATAAACGAAAAAGGTAAATGCATTAAGTTCAATAAAACAATAAGCAACACACAGGCGAATAACTATATGAAACAATTAAAATATCTACAGGTTTAAGCATGACGTTCCGACCAGGCGTCTAAAAATTCGATAAGTTGAAGTGATGTCAATGGCGGGGTTGGCAATGCGCATGTCAAACTGAAAGTAAAAAGAAAGGTCTGCGGTATCCAACTGTCAAACGGGGCAAAGGTGTTGTAGAAACATCTGATTCATTTGATAAGTATAGCACAATTGCAAACCAATGAGGATTTATGTCCTCGAATTAGCATTTCATACAAAATTCCTATATTCTAAATAAATCTTCCGTGATATTTAAGAACCTTTGAAGTTTTGCTCTGTCACATGTATCGCACACATTCGTGTATCATAATTGCTTTGTTTGGTCACGCCAGGCATTCTAGACCTATCACTGTATATACCTTTAATCATATTTCATTATAGTGCAGTACTATGACGTGTATCATACGTAATTAAAAGTAGATTGGATGGCAGGTAAAAATAAATATTGCCTTGTAAATTTAAAATAATTAAAGAGAAATTTGAAAATAGTTCGGCCTTCCAGAATCACAAAGTATGACTCATTTTTAAAGAATAAACACTATCAGCTGACCAAATGTTATCGCTATTGTGTAGCTCACATGTGACTATCACATCATTTTGACTTAAATAAATAACGTTTGGATGTTCCTGTAGGGAAAGTATAGGAGCACTCTTTGACATTGTATTTTTTCTGTTTTTATACCTCCGAAATTTGATCAAATTATATTTGCTCATTTGCACATCATTTGAGTGATTTCAGTTAAGTCAATGCTGTAACATGTCTCCTGTAAAGTGCACTGCGTTAGACAGTCAACACAGGACAGATCACAATCACACATGTCATTGTGGAAACCAACCCTCTCACCCTATTTTCTATTTTTTTCGTTACTTTTAAACTTCTTAAAAATACACCTAAGTTGAAGATCGATTAATTTACAAAGGCCAGTTACCATATAGCTGTCGCTGTGAGTATGGAGTGATATAGTTGTATTATTGGTGGATCCCCGGGCTTCGCCTGACTCCGTATCGCTGCATAACGGCAAGCTAAATTGGTAATTTGTTAAGACAACGCTCTGCGTCGCTTACGCGGCTTCAATACAAAGTCTATACTTTGTTACCATTATCGCCAAGCGATCATGTTTCAAACTTTACCCCGCCGTTAGCTTTCGCTTTATATACATTTTTGTCACTGTGGTTGAAGTAAGTACATCTCTGTGATGCAACATCTCAGTACGAGTTCTACAAGTTCACGCGTTCAATATTTTCAACTAGTCTCTGTGTCAAATTTCGCGACCGTGGTGGAAGCAGTTGCCGGAAAAATGTTGTCATCTCCGATATGCTTTATACGAGCATCGACTCTATACGGGACACATTAATGGTGTATTTCCATCAAAAGTAATGTTCAGATTTTATTAATATTGCGTTATAGTTTTTATCTTCTCCAAGCATCCGGAGTATGACGAAAGCTAGTTTCATATATATATATATATATATATATATATATATATATATATATACACATATATCACACATATATATATATATATATATATATATATATATATATATATATATATATATATATATATTCCCAAGGCGTTAACAGTCACTGTGTTTATTTTCAACTAAAAAATCTTTCGCAATGCGAATATTATCATCAGTATTCACCACAATATTAAAGCGATTTCTGCGAGAGTTTCCTTATATCTTTTGTTTTAGTGTGGTTTGTACAGTATTTTAAATAATGAATGTCGGTTGACCCAATAAAAGATTACGACCCTCTTGGTAAGCTTAAACGTAGAAGTTGTACGTAAATGGATTATCCTTTAATGTAAATTGAATAAAATAAAAAAGTATTTCCTTTCAATTCAACGATGCTTGTTCATGAAAAGCATGCAACAACGGTATTTAAAACTCCTACCAATATACCAAAAAAGAGGAGTTCAACAGTAAATCAAATGCTGCTGTCCTGTCTGCGAACAAATAGCATCTGTCCCAATTACAATATTGTTGACACATAGTTGTTAAATGAATATTGTCAGTTACTGTACACATAGTTGTTAAATGAATATAGTCAGTTACTGTTGGGAACATTTTTGAAAACATTTCCGTTTTAGGCCTCTGAGAATATAGCTGCTTTGTTGATGAATATTGTACATCCACTGCCAACGTTACACTGTCACTCCCAGTGCCGATGGCATTTGTTAACTCACCTGTTATGGTGTGATCGCCAGTTTCGCCTGGGCTGAATCCCAAAATTCGAAGGGACATTTCTTCGAGTCTAGACCTGCCATCACTGTTCACTACGTCATCGTCATAATACCAAACAGGCTCTGTATCTTGTGGATTTGCATCTTGGTTGCAGTGCAGCACTATCTCGTCATTCTCCTCTGTTACCATGACATCAGTTGGATTGATTGTCACTATTGGTGCATACTGGATATTGAAGTTGAGGGAACAGGTTCTAGCAGATGACAAACCCGGATGTTGCAGAGTACAAGTAAATATCAAGGTAAATCCTGAATTTCTTGATGGCGTCCAAGTATGAGACATGTAGAGCAATCCGTCATCATTCTTACCATAACTGGACCTTGGTAATGGTCCTGTTTGATCATTTCGAGACCAAATCAATGTAACAAGAGGCATTGAGGGACCAGAAAGACAGGTTATAGTATACAGCTTACTTAATACGATAACCGCAACCAAATTAGAATTAACTTACCGGTCAGTAGAATTATTTGTAGTTTGATGTCGGAATGACATAGATGTTGACGTCAACCGATCGTGATCTTCCATCAGGTATAGCGACATCATTAGACCATGTCACTGCACATTGATAGATACCACTGTCAAATGCAGCGGTACGTGGCGACACTGAACTCATATTTATAGTGAAATGCAAACGAATACCGTATGAGTGCAATTTGTATCTGCCATTAGTTCGCTAACGAGCCAACCTTTGACGTTGTCTCTAAAATCATAGCCATCACTGATTTCCCCATTTTTACACCATGATACCGTCTGATTTGACTCAATAAACTCACTCGACATACAAGCAGAAATCAAACGTCAGTCACGACACTTCCGTATGTAAATGTCTTCGTGACATTTTTTGCTCTTCGACAAACTGAACTCCTGAAATGCATTCTAGTCAAAACAAAACACAGGAAAATGTAACTGGCACCAGCAAATATTCAGAATACCATATAAAATCTCACTTTGTACAAACAGATTTCAATTCTTAAACGGACACAGATCTGGATTTGATTTGCGAAAATTATTCTAGTCCAGGATTCTTATGAAATCACAGGAATAAATACGAAGAAAATGGACAACCCGAAAATTGGCATCTGAATCGTATTTCAATGAAAAGCACTTCACAAGTCATACTCACCATGTATCACATAATATGTTCGCATGAGACCATTACCCAGTCAAATACTGGTGTCACCTCTCTATGGAAACCACGCTAAAGATTGTTGGCGGACAAAGATCAAATATTTACTATAAAAAATCTCCAGAAATGTATTGAACTTTTGCTCTGATCTGCCCGAGGAAATTTTGAACTATAGATTTCTCCTATACAATATACAATAAAAACAAAGGATCTGGTACAAAGAATTTGATCAGAGAACAAATTACCTGAGCATGCCCGTATAATATAACGCAAAATAGATGTTATACCCTGTATGTTAATCGCAATCACATCTATCCAAATTCTAAAGATTACAAATCAAAAGTCGTATTATACAGTATAAGACAAACACAGAAAGCACATCAAGAAGTATCGATACACACAACATAGCCAAAGTCGTTAATTAAGAATGATCTGTGTTAACTCTCTAGAGAATAATAGACTTTTCGATTTTTGCAAGCAAGACAATGAAAACTTCATTTGATCAAAAGTGTTTAAGGTTCCAAGACAAGAAATTGACCATTTTAAACCAACAATTCTCTAGTGTTTAAGAAGCTCAGAAATCCCGTAAATTGTATATTTTCGGAAAGCCTAGATATAGGGGATCAGTTTGGTTACCATAGTGTCACCATTGTTTACATAACTATCACGTGACAGGTAATTTGCATAACCTTTCAAAAATCGGGTTTCCCTATGTTTTGTTTCAATGCTTTGAGATATGCGGCTGAAATTTGTGTGAGTGCAAGCTGTCGTAAGGGTCTTCAAAATAATGTCTCAGAATTTTTTTAAACCTTCTAGAACAGTTTTTATGCCAGAAAAACTTCCAGAGCAGTGAATTTAAGCGTAGTTGATTTCTTTAAAATTGTGCTCCAAAAAAAACTAAGCAAAATATAAAAAATCTGAGACACACTTTGGAAGAGCGTTGTAACAGCTTGCATTCCAGCAAGTTTGAGTCAGATATTTTGAAGTATTGAGACAAAACATAGGGAAAACCGTTTTTTGAAAGGTTATGCAAATTACCATGTCACGTGATACTTATGTAAACAATGGAGACACTGTGGTTACCAAAATGTTCCCGTATATCTAGGCTTTCAGAAAATGTATACTTTACAGGGGTTCTGAGCTTATTAACCGTTAGAGAATTGTTAGATTAAAAAGGTCAAATTTCTTGTCTCCATACGAGCAGCCGAGCTGACATACTGCACATTGGTCCGATGTACACATTCCACATCTAAGGTAGCCATTGTCATAGATACGAATTAACCTTACAAAAACTTATACAAGTCATTTTGAATCCACATAGCCGTAAGGCGATGTCACAAAGATGTCACCTTTGACTCGCTTGTCATAAAATACTTTACTCTACTAGAAATACTTTGGACGTGAGTCAACCGAAAGAACTGTTCAAAGTTTACTTGCTAAGAATTATCATACTTATTGTCAACTCACAACACCTTGTAGGCCTATTGAGAAGGAAGGAAACCGCCGTGTGCATTAAGAAATCAGGAAGAATTTTTATTGCGACATTGTTTTTTTAGTTTACGTCAGACACGGAGCTTAATGTACAGGCTTGCCCAAGGGCTCAGAAATGTGAAACCAACGAATGATAGTAATTCACAAAAGACAACAAAGGACACTACTGAATGGCAGGGAAAGGTCACAAAGGTCAGGGACGCCATGTCTCTTGAACATTGAAAGTGTCGGTTTGTTTACCAGTGCTGGGGAACAGACGACAATAGCAAAGTAGTTCACATTTTATATCCCGCCTTTCCACCATTCTTTATTATTTTAATGACAAAAATGTGCTCATACACCCATGCGTATTCCTAGTATTATTCTCAAAATATTGTTTACAGCATACAAGTCAGATTAACAAAGCATGGGGCATATTCTCGATAGCCTTATGCAATATCATCGCTATGTTCATTTGAATACACAAATATCTAACTCGGGTGAAATGAGTAATAAAGATTGCACAGACTCACCCAGACTCAACACAATCACGTTGCATATGATATGATGGCTAGTTTAGGCATACGAGTATTTCATTTCACAGTTAGTACAAATTTATGATAGCGATACATGCACAGGTAATAGGGACTAATCTAACCGCCACACTGAAGTGAAATAGCTAGGAAGTATCATAAATTGTTCGAAGACTTATAAACTCATCATCCACTTATCACATGAATTTACATTTACAGAATTTCTTTCACCAACTGAGAGTGATGATCGTTTATAAATGACCCTATTGTCGAGAATTCATCTCAAAGTAACTTATATCGCGCACTGAAAAAAACGAAGCCATGTTTAAAATAAAGCTTTCAAAGAACTATAGCAGTATTTCTTAAAATGATTTTCATTATTATTGATCTAGAAAACAAGTATACTTTCTCCGAAGACATAACAGATGGCAGCGTTGCCAACGCAATAACGTTTGAAAATACACTTGCACAGTCTGTGTCGGTCGGTTGAACACAAGGTATTTCGATACGATTATGGGAGTCGAACGAGAATCTGCACTTTAGAGGCAGGGAAATGACGATAAACGTTCCAGTTAATGGTTCTACATCAAGTTTTTTAAATCAAATTACAATCAGAAAGGTAAAGGTTAAATATTGTTAAATAACTTGTCAGGTCAGGTGTTTGAAAAAATCATGATGCAACAACGCATCTTTCAAAATATCGGGTGAAAAATATTATTGTCTACCAACTGAACTGTTTTCTCCAACAGTGACAACATTAATTTCAGTGACTAATAACTTGTGTCTCGAAAAGAAACTTTTCTAATTCTAAATATTTAAAATATTCATTTATATGACTTTTTTAATGTTGTAGTTTTTAGCTATCTTTATCTACGCAAAGGATATTTTGTACTACCTCTTCAAGCTATGATATAGTGCATGACTTTCAATTTTATTGTCCGTGGTCAGTCCTGTGTACACACTGTCACTTTGTTTTCCAAGGCTTTGATAATGCTCATCTTCACCTGTAAACTGTCTTGAAGGGATGTTGGTGTAGTCGCCTGTATCTGTAACTTTACTCTCCTCTCTGGCTTTAACGGTCGTGGTGTCATACTCCTTTATAACTTGATAATTTTGCTCGTCGTCATTGTTCATGTCACTTTCAATGCCAGGATTATCTTTAGTATTCAGCTCGATGTCATCACGAGATATCACGTTATCTGTGAGATTTGAGTTATTGCCGTATGTCCGTTCTATTAGACCGCGCTTGTTCATGAAAAGGCATGCAAAGGTGGTACTGAAAACTCCTACAATCAGACCAACAAGGAGTCGTCCAACAGAGAGCCAGATATTGTTTGCTGCAGTCTGCGGACATATACCGGCATCCCTTTCACTCACACAATATTGCTGACACATAGATGTTGTATGAGTATTGTCGGTTGCTGTCGTGATCATTTTTGAAAACAGTTCTGTTTTAGGCCTCTGAGAATATAACTGCTTTGTTGATGAACACTGAATGTCTACTGTCAATGGTACACTCTTACTAGCGGTGCCCATGGAATTAGTTAACTCACATGTTATGGTGTAAACACCATTGTCGCATGAGCTGAATCTCAAAATACGGAGAGACGTTCCTTCCAGACTAAATCTACCACCACTGTTCACTACGTCATCGTCATAATACCAAACAGGCTCTGTAACTTGTGGATTTGCATCTTGGTTGCAGTGCAGCACTATCTCTTCATTCTCCTCTGTTACCATAACATCAGTCGGATCGATTGTCACTATTGGAGCGTACTGGATATCTACTGTCAATGTTACACTGTCACTACCTGTGCCGATGACATTAGTTAACTCACATGTTATCGCGTGGTCACCATTTTCGCTTGGACTGAATTCCAAAATACGGAGAGACATTCCTTCCAGACTAAATCTACCACCACTGTTCACTACGTCGTTGTCATAATACCAAACAGACTCTGTAACTTGTGGATTTGCATCTTGGTTGCAGTGCAGCACTATCTCGTCATTCTTCTCTGTTACCATGACATCAGTTGGATTGATTGTGACTATTGGTGCGTACTGGATAGTGAAAGTAACGGAACAGATTCTATCAGATGACAAACCTGGATGTTGAAGAGTGCAGGTAAATGTCAATGTCGAACCGTCGTTGTGGGATGGAATCCAGTCATAAGTCATATATACCAAACCGTTGTCGTAACCGTTGGTTTCCCTCGGTAGGGATCCACTTTGGTCGTTACGAGACCAAAATAATGCAGCTATCGGGGTAGATTGACTAGAAAGACAAGTCAAAGTGTGTGTTACACCAGACAAGACAATTATTGTTGCAGTTGTTGTTGGTCCGGCTGTGATGACATCTTGTCCGTTTGGATTACTCACTCTGCAAACTGGGTAGTTTGGTGTTGGAATGACGTAGATGTTAACTGAGGCTGTCCTTGACCTGCCATCAGGTACTGGGGAGTCATTCTGCCACCACGTCACTGCACATTGATAGCTACCACTGTCAAATTCAGCGGTACTTGGCGACACTGACCTCACTTGTATAGTGTAACGTAAAGGAGTATTGTACGAATTGATTCCGTATCTATCATTAGTTACGTCGACCAAACGAACTTTGACATTGTCTCTAAAATTATAGCCATCACTGATGATTTCTCCATTTTTAAACCACGATACTTTCTGATCTGACTCCACTGAATCCACTCGGCAGTCTAGGACAAATGAATCGCCAGTCACGGTACTTCCGTACGTGTACGTCTTCGTGACATCTGTGGGCTCTCCGACAAACTGAACTCCTGAAACACATTTTTGTCCAAACAAAACACAGTGAAGTGTAACTGGCACCAGCAAATAATTACCAGCATACATTATATCAGATAAAGTCTGTTCGTACATGCAGATTTCAATTCTTGGAAGGACACTGATGTGATGTTTCCGGGTGCAACAGAGTTTGCGCTGCGACACACTTACCCTCATACCACATGGTGGCGCTGGTGGCAATAGTTCAGGAGTCATAATGTGTCAATTAATTTCACTTGTAATCTAGCCCCTCGTGCGCATGAATGGATGACGTTTTCTCCGCTTCAAAACATCTTTCGACTCTCAACTGCCGTTTTCTTTTACGTGTAAAGGCAAATGATACATATTTTTGGAGACAAGTTCTACTCAAATTATTTAAAGTGGACCATAATGTTAACTTCATTTCTGATGCAAAATTTCTGAATATATTTTGAATATATATGTGGGTCAATGTGACAAGTCACTGAAGAGAAAGATTTTAAAAATAGCATCTAATGAGATTTTCTTTGAATAATTCTATTAATCTTAAATTTTATGTATTGTTCAAAATTTACGACTGACTTTACTGCCCGGGGCGATAATTGACGATTAAATGATACCAATACTTTAGCGTGTTATGTTACTAAATTACGAAACTCAAGGCGACAAAAATTGAGAATGTATTAGACAAGCTAACAATACATTAAGGTCTGGGTACTTCGGATTGAGTTGATATTAATCGCAGTCTTCTACCAAAATCTAAAATTTTCGAGCCGAGCAGTTTACTGTTCATAATCGCAGTAACTCCGACTCAATAAACTGTGTACTTCTCTATTTGTACATTATTCGCCTATGCACAGAAATATTATCATTAGTCGGTGAAACGAATCATTTTCTTCTTGATCCATTGCTTACGTTTGGATTTTCACTTAGGAGATTAGTCATTGACGTCATGTACAACAAGATCTTGGGAGGGGATGGTCACAAACAGAAAAAAGAGATTCAAACCAAAAAGTTTTGAAAAAATCTTCAGACTAGTTTGCAATATAAAAAAATAAAATCAGAATGCAAACGTGTAAAAAAAATCTGCAAAATTCTTTAAAATCTTGAAATTTTGAGGTTTTTACCAGCAGGAACCAGTTGTCTGTATTGCATATGAAAGTTGTGATCGATTCATCTTTTCATGACTTTTATATCTCTGATCACTTGAAATTTATAAAATTATAACGTCAGTTTCCTATTCGTTTGCTACATACAACACGATTTGAACTAATTTGGGATAATTAGATAGTGAAGTAATTCCGACTTAATCTACAAATGTAATCTCGTCTGCTTTTCTTTTTATATTGCTTCTTTATGAGTAAATTGCGATATTGTAACATTCAGCTATACGGCACTTGACACTTTTGAAAAAATTGGCAAAATATGAAAATCCAATTATCCCAAATTAGTTCCAATCGTGTTGTACATAATTTAGAATGTAGCAGGTAAACCAGGTAAACCACTGAAAGTATAGTATGGTTGTCAAGACAGAAAGTTAAATTTTGCTTTTTAAGATCTAGGTGTACGGATACAGGCCGATTAAGCAGTTCATTCACTTTTCACAGTATTTTCTTGCAACAATGAAGGCAAGAATGGGTGAACAAGTTGTAGAAATATGCCCATAATGATGAAACAACAAATCAAAAGGCATTTTCAGTTCGCAACAAACCTTTTTATCATTTAACAATACAATATGTAACATGACATCTATGCAGCAAAACACAACACAAAAACACATGGAAGGGTTAAACTTCAGGTTTGTGTATAGCAGATACCGAATGAATCTGCAAGACTAATCAAAGTAATTGGCAAAAACAAAAAGGTCAACCATATCTTTGTGTGCAGCAAACACTGAACGACAATATTCTGAAATAGCAATCAAAATATTCAGTGTCAGTTTGACAGAGTAAATTACCTGAAGACTTCATAAAAATAGAAATTGCATAAACACTGCACTACTACATGAAGACACCTTTGACCCCAGGAACTCGATCGATTAGTTTCATCTGACTAATTTAGAGGTGATCGAACTGTGGAGTTGACCGATGCGGGCCCGGGACCCTTGTACTATAAAGGGTATATTACCCGGCAACCATGAAACTCTGTGTCTCAATATTGTGAACAGATCAAGCATATCCTTGTGCGAAAGTGGAAATTTCTCAGTTTAAAACATTCAATTATATCAACCATTTGACCGTTTTACTGATATTACGAGTCACTTGGGGTGGTGTAACCGTGCTCAAATTCACAATTCCAACCCATCCAAAACCAACTGGCCCGATACAGACTCGCACCTTACCAACTCACCTGATACGAACTAGCCCGGAACCAATTTGTAATTTTACGAGTGAATCATCCTGACAAATCATCGACTTCATATAACGTCTGACCGCAGTCTGCATGTGATCTGTTAGACGCGATATTTACGATGCAAGATAGGGCCGTACTCTGCTGGCAGTACGGTCCGTAATCAGCGAATAACAATTGTTATGTGTTTATTGTAATGAAGTCGTTTTATTATCGAGACAATGCTTTAAAATTGTAGACGTTGTGTTTGGTTGAACTTGATGGCACTAATCATGGTAGGATCATGTTCTGTCATACAGCAGTATGAAAAATAATATAAATTTGCTGATTTCAGATTTCGAATACTGTACGCATTGTGAAACTTATTATATGTTGGCAGTTTTCTTCTACCTTTCACCTCTTTCCACTGCTTCACTGACTATTCCATGGATACTCGACATTGAAGATATGTCAGCCTTAGCACCATTTATTGTCATGCGGAGGAGGACACGTTACATGTAACAAGAGCAGCTGCTGATAATCAGGATGCAGTACATAAAACTGTCAGTGACACGCAAACACAATTACAAGCCCTCCGTATCGAACTTGAGAAAGCAGCAGATGCCCTGAAACTTGGTGATAGACTATGACTAGTAACAATGACAGTAACACTGAGGATGTGGCTGACGATTGTGAGGATATGGTGCAGTAGTTTGTTGGCGTTTAACTGTTCAATAACAAAAACCAAAAGACCTGAAACTGGCTGTAATTTTGTCTATGAGTTTAGTCTTCAGATACATTTTGCATTCTTGTTACCACAGCAGAAATTCCCACTGAGTCTCAGTAAAATTTACACTCAGACATCACCAGAAAACTCCTTTTCCACTTGTAAATTTCAATTTTCGCCTTGCGAGAGGGAGGACACCCCACTCTCGCGATCTCTCCCCCTCGTTCGCTGTGCTCACTCGCTTGTACCAATACTCGATTATTTTTTTATTTACCCGCCTACTTTTAATACTAAGGACAACACTGCATTATACATGTGCATTTCAGCACAACAATGAATGGCTCTATTATGATGGGTTGAAGTGCTGCAGGGACAAGAACTGTGAAAAATTTAAAGATAAACCAAATGGATATCGCTTGTCGACTTTGCTTTATGTAACGAAAAAATAAGTAGGACTGTCAATACGAACGACTGAGTGGATAACGGTGGGCGAAAACACTCACAAATACACAAATTTCACCACTCCAGGAAATAGCTGGAAATGTACTTGTAACTATATAGCCAAATGAATCCCTAGCTGACACCCTATGTGATTTGATAACAAACTGCAAGATGATGTGCAACACTTAGCAATACTATCAGCTAATCGCTCAGCCATATGTATGTTGGAGTTATGGTGTACAATCTTTATTTATTTATATGGTTGATAACGAATAAAAAGTCCTCTAAGCAGACTTCGTCAAACTTAATTTAAAATATTATAAACCTGACAGTTTACTTAGAAAAAATTAGCACATCGTAACTCACTCGGAAGAAAATCAAAAATTTACAATTGTAAAAAAATTATTCACAATCTGATTGTGACCACCTCCCTCCCAAGATCTTATAGTCCGTCCCTTAGAAAATTACACGTTCTGGTCACCTCTTGAAATAGCACATGTCTTCACAAACTAAACAACTCATTTTTTGCTGTCTTTACTCACTAACACAGAGGCAAGGCAATGAAACATACTGTGCAAAGGGTTTAATTTTCCCCACTGAGTTATTAAAATCTGAGAAATTTATGAACATTTTGCGTGTTTGTTAGATTAAATCATAGAGAAAGATAGATAGAGTGGCAACGGGTATTGTTTAAGGCGTGAAGCGGTTACGTAACCCATCCATGTTCGTCTCGCCTCAGGGTGCTCTCGCCTCTCTTTTCCGAAGAGTGCCGACCATGAATCCTTCGGTAATTTTCGGATTTTCGCCAATTGTTAAGCGAAAGTATGTTCGGCAAAGTTTGTGTTGTTGTTGTCGTGTGGTGCTGAGCAGAATTGACGTGCTGGCGAAAACGGGAGCGTTTTGAGCTTCAGGAAAATGAGTTTTACCGTTTTAAAAATTCCTCTCATATTTTTATGAATATATAATGAGTGTATTTGAACCAAATTTGAAAGTCTTTTATCGATACTGTCTGGTTTTACTCAATGGTTCACGGTCAGTCATACCGTCTTTTACACGTGCGTCAAGGAAGGACATGTTTATGAAACTGCTGGCGTGTTATGTTTTGATTTGCGTGTAGCAGTGTTTCTGGCCTGAGAGCTCACAAAGTAACTATGGTTGCTACGCGACTGGCAGTACGATGCCATCTCGTCGTATTTTTCGCATAATCTCGTGTAATTATCAGCCACAAACAAAGCCTCCAAAAAGTTTAACACCTTTGAAGCTCATTTTAATATGAAAAGCCAATAGTCTACCGAGACGACCATGGAACAAAAGGCATGCAAGTGTTGCCACTCTGTCTATATGTTTCTCTGTGATTAAATCAAATCTGGTTGATGATCACTAGGAACAGCCTTTGTGTTTGCATGTCTTGTTAACATATACTGTTTCGTATACATATATACATTTTACAATCTATTTATGGTTTTCAGTGGCATGAAATAAAGGAATACACACACTTACTGTTCCTTGATAGGGTCCGATGTAAGTTTATCTCATCACAAAGTTTACACAGTATTAGCTACGACCTTGTTCGTTACTTTGCAGATCAATCTCCGTTTGGTCACATAGTCAGAGTTATTTTAATATATTTCAAGATAAAATATTTTTACAAAAATTAACAGAACCAAGGTTCTTGCCTGCCCTCGCTGACGTCCCCTTCAACACAAGCTATTAAAACATATTGACAAGCAAACAGAGGCAGAGAATTGGTAATTCTGGTATCGAGAAAGTAAGAAGATATTTGCCCTGACAAGACTTTCTGCGAGCCGAAGACTCTTGTAATCCCGCTAGAGTATGCCTATGAATGAATTGATGAAATGACCCTAAAGTACCTTAAACAGTAGTTACACAAAGTGTCAACAACAAAATCTCAAAAAAATAGTCTAGCTGTTGCACTCCTAAGGCTTCGGTATCAACAGTGTGTGACCAAAGGTCGCTCGTGCATCTAAGTTAAAGCGTTGAGTGTACCTTGTAGCTTCACATTCAAATGCGTGTTTGGCAGCGTAAAGGTATTTGAAGGCCTCTGGCAAAACCAAACCCTCTCTATTGTCTAAGAAGGTAGAATCTTTGTTTTCAGTTGGGTTTGCTAAGCGTAAATATCGATGGTTTAAGTGGGAGTTGACAAACATGTGACTCAACAGTATTCAAGTTCTGGTAGTTTGATTAAATCAATGATAGTGAGAAATCGTAAAACTCGATACGACAGTTACATGTTTGATAAGTTTCTTGCTTAAATTCACGCTATCGCTCTCTGCAGGGATCGAGAAACTGCATTGGCTAAACGTTTCGCATCTCCACAAGAGTGTGTTTACTTTCGTCGGTTCAAGTAGCATTTTAGAACTCACAGTACGTATGTATGATAACGTGATTAGTCATTCATTGTGAGCATTTTTGCTGGGATGCATGCGTCCCGGCCCGTCCTCGGGATTCCATTTTTCAAGGCTGTGAAGCATGCGCATCAAAAAGAAAAACTACAGGAGAGCATGACAGCGATAGTAAGTAAGGCCAAAACAGTGTCATTTTCCTCCTGTGATTTATTGCAAATGTACCTCTTAAAGAAATTATTTCCAACCATTAGTTTACTTTCAATGTAAAACGGAAACAAGAAAATGAAACATGCCTCTAGGTCTTCATAGAGTCTGAGCTTAGTCACGTGGGAAAAACGCTCAATCGTCAGAGAATTTAAATACGTTGTTTAACGTATACCCTCGCGTGTATGATTTTAAAAAGATCTGCAAAAGCTGTGTCCGAGTTTCGGCCTAGGGCCATTCACACTTTTCTCTTTCATCGCTGACGTTGTCGGCTTCACACGAAAGTTCAAGGTCGTAATTAAACAAAAACAAAAGAAGCTGCACTCTACGTGAGGCCAGATAGTTCAGCAGTACCTGCTAACTACATATATCGGCTAAAGTAAAAGATTCGACATACCTGTTAAGTGCTGTACAATTGTTAAAAATGTAAAACCTTTGAAGAGATTCCTTGCACCTAGTGCGCCCTCAAAGCTGTGTACGCTGCATTCCACTGATCCTTTATCACATATCACATGACTTATTACTGAAATGCGTGGAAACCATTTCTTTGTCGTTTAGTATTTCTAATCAATGTTATCGAAAGCAAACTATGTTTAGGATAACGACGATGTCTTGCATAAGCTTTTGAAAAAACAGTTTTTACATCTTTCTGTTGTTTTACTGTAGCGAAAAGTTTCCAAAGGCGAAACAGTTAGAGAGTCCGCATGTGCAAGGATATGGTTGCCTTAAATCTTCAAGGCCTGACGAAAGGACCAACAGTTTACTGTCAAAAGGTACCTCTGTATCTTTTAAAGGGTCAAACTGGGTTTTTTTCGCACATTAAACATAACTAAAGAGCTGCGACCTTACCGTCTTTTCGCCGGCAACACCAGTTGTAGATCATCCAAAATATATTGAGTTTTCCCAGACATTGTCGCCTACTCACGTCCTACCCCGAAAATCGATGAAAGAACCATCTCGCCGTTGATCGGTGACTACGCTATTACCAGAGACCGTCTCTCTGCACTATTTTGCTGTTTACATAAATGCATTGTGTTGTTGTTGCATAGATAATTTACATTTCTTACGAATTCTACATGTAAACTTTAAATTTTTACATTTGACTTTAATCTGAGTCAACCAGGTCCACTGTCTCGTTTACAAAGCATGAATGAAGAGCTAGTTCGAGAAACAGTGGCCATTTTACAAATATTCGACACAATGTCATTGTACATTAAATAGTTTAATAACAGTAGGAGACTGTTTAAAAAGCAAATGGCCATTGCAATGACAATTTTTACATTCTTGCGATGGAGAGGTTTGTTACAACTCCGTGATGCTCCGAAGAAATCGAATATGGAAACGCCTCAAGGTGTGACCGCAGTCACGTAAGTCCAGTCATTTCCGATAATGAATCATTCTTGCATATGCCAGTGCCAGGCCACAGAGTGTTGCAGTGACACAAAAAGCCTTCAAAATGTGTGAAAAGATTAAAATCTGGAACAGGATGACAGTTGTAATACATTTGTATGCTGCCAGTCGATGTGATTTTGGAATATCTACCATGGCGGGAGACCTCGATGGTAAAATCCAGCATCACTTTTCAGAGCAATTTTTAAAACCATTCAAGGATTTTGTGACGTTCTAGTGCTAATTGGTCTGAAACAAAGATCTATATTAGGGTAGGTCACTGTAAACCTACAGTAATACAGCAATAAAACGAATTAACAATAACTTCAAAGTGTGGCGACCCTTTTGTTTCAGCTCTCCTTATATTTGTTGCGCGTCACTTTCGACTGTCACGTGGGTCTTTGACTAACGAGAACTCTGTAATCGTTCACACCATGGCCCCCATGTGCTCATCAACAAGAAATGCAAATGATATACTGTTTGTTCATAATTTGTCTTTTTGTCTTCACATCTCCCGCTTGTCACTAAGTCCTTTAATGCTGGGAAATCTAATTGTTACCAAGGTGGACCATAGGCGGCCCATACATATTGATAAGTTTATTATTGCGTTTTTCTCAGTTTTCTCTGTCACTGTCAGCCCCTATCCTTTTCTTCATGCTCTGACTGATCGTAGTAAATAAAATAAATGACTATATAGCCTAACCTATAGCCTCTTGACTCTTTATTCATTTTACACTCCATTACAAGGAC